>JARYGA010025897.1:0-81940 GCA_030545235.1 Helianthus tuberosus | reverse complement strand
AAATTTTGACAATGTCAAAGTTGAAGATTGTGATGAGAAATCTGATGATGAAAATAAAAAATTCGAAAAACAAAAATTGTTTTTGAAATTAAAAGAAAAGTTTCAAGAAACTGTTCCACAATCAACTGAAAAGGAAGAATGCTCTAAGCAAAAACCTTTGAAGAAGAAAGTGGAACAAAAACAAAAAGAGAAAATTTTGAAAAATGTTCAAAAAGATAATAAAAGCTCATCAGATCTATCATTCAATCGCAATGAAAAATTACAAAAATCGAAAAATGAAAACTCTAAAATTGTTGGTAATAAGTGGTGCAGGTCGGACCACAGTGCTCAAAAGTCAAATCCAGCAATTAAAAGGAAAAAGGAATATCACCAAGCCAAACAGTGCTATGATCTGAATGTTTGGACTGAAAATGGTGATTGGTACGAAAACAGAGTGTGTTACCGATGTGGTTATCAAGGACACATTGCTGTTAACTGCCAAGGTTGGAGTTATAAGACGAGGAGATGCTTTAATTGCAACATCAGAGGTCACATTGCCAGAGATTGCCCAAGAAGATCAAATGAAAGATTGAGGGTTACTTCTCAGAAGATGGCAAAGAAATCAGTCAATGTCAAGCCCAAAGAACAGAAGGTTCAAGAACCTAAAGTTCAAGAAATGAAAGTGAAGCTTTCTCAGGGGCAGAAAGACAGACTGAGGAAGAAGAGAAAGAAGGCTAGAGAGTATCTAGAGAAGATCTTGTCCTCGGGTTCATCTGTTGGTAAAAATAAGAGTTCTGATGAATCGACTTCCTCGATGACAAAGTCAAGCAAGACGAATTCATCGGATACAAATCTGAGGACGAAAGAAGAAAAGAAGAAGAAGAAAATGGTCGGCGATGAATCTGCTGTGTCAAAGTCAGACAAGCCACCATCAGGCAATGAATCTGACAGATCAAAGTCAGACAAGCCATGTACAGGCAATGATTCTGGTTCGTCAAAGCCAGAAGAGCCTGTTGTTGAGGTAAAATCTGAGAATTCAGGTTTAACAATGGATGATGCAAATTTTCCACCATTGTTGAACAAGAATTCAAAATCACCCAAGGACCGTCAGGCTTGGGTGAATCTGTTTAAATGAAAAACCTGACTTGCCGGAGCTCCCAGGTTGGTAAGTGTGGAGCAGGTATCGGCACATTTCTTGAGAAATTCACGAAAGTGATATTTCGTCTTACAAGTGGTAAATCAGGGACATTAAGTTGTACTTGATTTTCTACAAGTGATGTTTGAGGATTGATCTTACAAATGTTAGTTTTTACAAGTGGTTGAAGAGAACAAAGTGATGAAAGATCCCCATGTTTGAGAAATGACTCACAAAACTTATTTTCCGGAAAAACCATTTTGATTAAAACAAACTTAAGTGTTTTGAAATCACTATGGGAAAATGTTTTGTTGTCAGGGGGGAGTTCTGATTGTTCAAGCCAAGTGAATGGAGAATTGAAGTAATTCTCATCATGTTGTCAAATTTCGTGTACAGTTTATTGTTTTCAAATTTTCCCAGAAAATCAAAATTGAAACATATTTTGATTTTAGGGGGAGAAAAATTTTAAAAAAACATTAGAAAATTTGAAAATGACAAAAACATTGAAAAATTCAAAAATGAGTTTTGTTGAGAACAAGAGGAAATGATAGTAAATCAGTGGACTGTCACAGCACGCTAAAGAAATGGAAAGTTATAATGTGATAAACGGTCTCACTAAAGATGTGACGGTAGGCTCAGCTAGACTAGTAGATTTGCGATAACGATACAAACTTAAATGAAAAAGCCTAGTTCTAGTGGGAAACATGGTCGAAAGCATAGTACTTAGTTTTGTCCTTCTTGACTGTGTGCCTACTCAGTAATCGCTGATTGTCGAAAGACATAAAACTGGTTAAGTTTGTGAACTTTCACAACTTTGCTGAAAAGTCACTGTGATTGTGCATTTTATTTTGCAAAGATTTAAACTTGTTTGATTTCTTTATTTTGTTTAAGCATCGGACATCCTCTGCGTATACGTGAGTATTGACCTGGATGTTGTTGCTTAAACGTTCTGCTTTATTTTCTTTGGTGTTTCGTTTAAGCTTTGGACCTCCTCTGCGTATACGGGAGTATCGACCTGGTGGTTAAAGCCTAAACAATTTCAACTTATTTTTAATTTCTTATTTTGTTTAAACATTGGACTTTCTCTGCGTATACGGAAGTATCGACCTGATTGTTAATGTTTAAACATTCTGCTTTGTTTTCGCACAAATCACAGTTGATAAAAGTTTAAAGGCATTACTTGAGTTAGTGTATTGCATGACGAGGGGATATGCTGAGATCGTGGGGTCCATAAGAATTTAATGCTATCTAAATATACCTTAAAGTATCGGTAAGCAGATTGAAAGTTTTTAGATTGAGCTTAAGAGGACAAAAATATCGTCAATCTATGTGAATCGTTTAGAACTGAAAATGTTTAAAGCTTAACGGTGTTAGTGATTTGTCTCAGAAACTGATATGATCCTCTTGCACAAAATCACAAAAATAATGTATGTAAATATTTCTTTACTGCATTTCATTTCATTCAAAAATCCAAAAAGATTTTAGTGTGTTTTAGCATAATTTTTGAAAAATTCAAAAAGATTTTAGACAAATGATGTTGAAAAGCTGATTTTCAAAATTCCAAGTGCTGAATAAGATGAACTGGTTTGGGAGTGTGCGTTTAAAAGAAGAAACTGATTTTGAGAAAGAAAAATCTGATTAGTTAATCAGGGTCATTAATTTGAACTTGATGTAACTATTTCTAGTAAGTTTTTCTTATTGATTTAAGTAAAAACTTATGTGTTTGAGAGAATTTTGTGCAGGAAATGAGCTTAAACAGAGATAAAGCCAGGGATTAATCTCTAGGTGATAGCTAATTCCAGACGGCGATCCCATCATGATGAGAGGGGGAGTCTGACGAGGTTAGAGCCAAAGAGAAGATCCTGGTATATGCTAAGAAAGAAAAAAGACTGATGAAGACTGAAGATGCGAAGACTCGACACTTAAGACTCGTCAACATTCGAGGGGGAGTCTGTTGGTGCATGCGTCTGTCGACTTCGTCTTGTATCGAGTCTAGGACTAAAAATGTTAGATATGTTATACGTTTTAGAATGTGTTTAAGGTAATTTAGCTTGAACGTGGTGATTTCCCTTGAAAGTGTCACTTGACAGTTTCAAGCTAAATCAACATGTTGATTTCCCTTGAAAGTGGCATGTGTCATTTCAAGCTAAATCAACACAACTATAAATAGCCTTCAAGCTAAATCATTTGTAACGATTTCGAATTCCATACCGAGGTGCTGCCGGTGTGAAGACTGATTGTATTCGTGTTATTATCAATCAAATCAGTAGTTAAAGTGATACGCAAGCTGCTTCGACCTCAGTTTCTTAGTTTCCGCCTCTGAAACTGATAAAATCTCTTCTGAACGACTCGTTCGGGTCGCAAACCAATCCTACACAACACCATTTAACCATACATCTTCTCTAGTTAGTTTAAACTTCAAGACTTTGATGATGTTCTTTAGAGTTCTTAATATTTCATCGTTCTTTCGACTATTAACCACCAAAAATATGAACATGATGAAGATTTAGAACACTTACTACTAGCACAAGGCTAGGGAAGAAACAAGGCGTAAAATTGGTGGTTAAAAGAAAACGAGAGCGGTCCTTGAGCTTCCGAGTTCACCAAGCTTACTTGTTCTGTCTCTAGCACCTTTGAGTGTATGGAAAATGGTTGAAGGAAACTTGAAAGTGGATGAGGGTGGGGTGCTTGGTCTCGGCTGATCACAAGAGAAGAAGGGAGAGAGATGAACTTGTGTTTGTTGTGTGGTGAAATGAAATGCATGACCCTTAGTGTTATTAAATAACCCAAGTTCACCTTTTACCCAACATGTATAATGTTTCCAATTGTCCAACACCCACAATTAGAATAATGAGAAGGATGGTGATAGTGGGTGCTTGATTCTCGACCGAACAGGGAAAGGAAGAGGGAAGCAAGTGTGATTTGGTTTAGTGAATGATAAGAATGAGTGGTGACTTATGGATAATTATATAATATGCCAACATGCTAATGTCCACTAGATCCAATGTCTCATGAGTACAATACAAATCCTATTAAACAATTAAAAGAAATCATGAGGGATTTCCCATATGTCATATCCGGTTGGGGGGGGGGGGGGGTTTCTAGTTGGGTTGTAATTTAACTAGTTACCATCTAGTTAGGTAATAATTGGAATATTTAGAGGTTTATGGTGTGTTATGAAATATATAGTGGGTTAGGGTGTTTGTGACCCTAACTAGCTTAGAAAGGTAAAAACAATGTCTTTGGTAATATTTTTTTATGTCCCGGGTAAAGTCCGGTTGTTCGGTTGGAAGTTGTCCGTTTCAAACAAAGCTTTAAAGTGCCTTTAATGTTATTTTTAGTGACACATTAAATTACCAACACTTTGGAAAGTGTCTAGGACTATCTTGCCAACTTTTTGCACTTTACTAGTTATGTAAATGCTGAATTTTTGTATAAAGTGCAGAATTTTGTAATTAAAGCATGTTTTAGGCACATCCGGTCACTATAACTATCACCCAGTGACGCAGTTTAACAATCCTCACCTCCCTACACTCCCTATTAGTGTAGTAATCTATTCCCGGCTCATACTGGCCTCAGAGACAGTGCCTGTCTGATTCCGGCTATATCAGCATGTTTACTGGGTTGTCCGTTCATTGTGCTACTGTGCTCTTGTGCATCAAGTTTGTCACTATAGTTCTGTGTAAATAAGGGAGTGACGGCAATAAAGTATGATGCATGTATGTGTATGTATCGGCATTCAAGTAGCAGTTTAATCACAACTGTAAGCAAGCACAGTAATTAAGTATTAATTAATTCGTACGGATACCTGGTTTGGTGAGGGTTGTCACAATTGATTGTTGCTCGAGCATCTTCGGATGAATGGTTTCCCGAGGCAGAATCACGCCATCCTTTCTTGAATTTCCTCCCACCGGTTGAGCCTAAATCTGAGGGTCGATTATGTGGTGGTGGCGGCCTATTTGTGGTAAGATTTTTTTCTGTTTGGGCGTAAACCTTAGCCGCTGCCATCACCTTCTCCTAGCCCTTCGGGAGGCCTTCCGTCCCAGACAGGACCTTTATCATATCGTCGCACCTGACTGCATACTTGAATTATGCGCGAATCAGCTGTTCATGGACGCCCCCGATCTCAAGTACCTCTTTGTTATATCGGGTGATAAAGTCTTCCAGACTTTCTTCATCATGACGCCAAATGTTCATCACATCAGATGTGTCGCGGATAGATCGCCGTTGTTGGCTAAAATTAGTCAGAAATTTTTCGCGCAGATCTTTCCATGATGTGATTCTCCTGATGGGCAAGTTATCGAACCATATTCTTGCAGCGCCAGTTAGGGTCTGTACAAAAAGGTGGCACCACAATGGTAGAGTCCAGCCCCCAACCAGCCCTGCGCTTGTAAAAACTCTTATATGATCGTCAGGGTCTGTCAGCCCGTTGAATTTACCCACATTAGACGGTAGCTTTGCTTTCTCTAGCGGAGCCAGAGCTATTTCCATGATGAATTTTGAATTCTCCGCTGCTTCCGCAGGGCGGTAAATCAAATCATAATTGTGCTCAGCCTTAGGGTTGTAAACTGCACGAGGTCTGCACTTGTTGTAATTTGGCTGCTATCGGCTAAACAAGCTGGCACTTTCACCTATTTGGTAAGTCGGATCAGACTCATTGGTGTGGGTGTTTCGTTGAGAACCCAACCTGGTGTAAACTGATTTCCTTCGGTGAGGGTGTGACTCATCTCGATACTCTCTTTGATGACTTCCTGACTGGGTATACTCGTATCTCGATGTGGATCTGGAGTATACCTCTGTGTCTTCGATGTGGGACGGGCCCTCACGCTGAGAAGCATTAGCATGGGATCCTGGCCTCCGTGATTGAGTTAGGGGAGCGGTTTGTGCACATAACTGTGTGTATACTGCATTTAGTGCTCCCTGAGACCTGACGTACTAGGAGATTGGTGTTTCTCCTAGGGGTAGAATTGAGTGCACAGGGATCTCTGGCTGTACCCCTGGAGTGATAGGTTCATTCACTCGATTGGATTGCACCATGTTGTCATCCGAGGCATCCCCTGGAATACCTTCGACCTGAAAGTTGTTACCGACATTCAGTCGGGGGCCGGTTTGCCGATGAGATGAAGTTTCTTCCATGTGCAAATGGAATCAACAGGGTAGATCAAAAAAAAAAAAAACGAGAGAAAATTGGATGAAATAGAGAAAAACAGTGGGCGCCAATGAAGAAACACTAAATAAATGACCGGAATCAAGTTATCTAGGGGGTTTGGATCTGCATAAAGGGGTTGTTTCTCTCGTTTGATTCGATGTGACTGATCTCCTTCTCCGGTAAACTCTGCAAAACAAAACACCGTTAGCCTCGTCAAGGGGAGAAGGGGGGTTCTCTCCTTGACCCGACTCCGGCGTGAGAATAAGTAGGTGTTTATGGAGAAGAAGTAGTATTGAAGAAGTGTGTGTAACTTGAAGTTCATACCTGAATTATCCTCATATTTATAACCGAGAGTTTGGGCGGGAAAACTTGTTGGTGAAATACTAACGGAAGATGTTAACCCCGTAAGCGGTTATTTTCTCCTTCCGTTAATCTTCTTGATCCGGTGTGAGAGCACACGGATTACTGTTTTGATCAATGGCTGGGGAATCTCCATGTGGACAGTAAGTTAGTGGAGTTTCCTCTTTAATTCCATGCCATCATTGTGATTTCAGGGAAACCTGAGATGGTGACACGTGTCCCAGACGGTTATAACCGTCTGGTGGTGCACGATTGAGCCTTCAAGAAGTTTATTGCCATAAACCTGTGTGGTTCCTTATCGTGTGGCACCATTTAGGTAAATAATACCCAAGTCTGGGTATTATTTAAGCGGAAATATTTAATCTTAGGATTTTCATCCTTTGTTTATTTCCAGGCGCAAGGGTTTATGGTTTCCTTTTCAGCGCGCAAGTGTTGTCTGCTATCTTCCTCTTGAGTTCTCTCTGTAGGATCAGTTGCGCGGCCGCGCAAGGTCAAAAGAGGGCTAAAAGGTGAGGTCGTGGTATGGTCCCATGTACTTGGTATAAGGTTTTTGGGACCTTACCCCTTCAATACGGCTTGCAAACGCGATTCATGAGATCCATGAATGCTGCAGGTGCATTAGTGAGCCCAAAAGGCATCACTAAGAACTCGTAGTGGCCATACCTTGTTCTGAACGCAGTCTTGTGTACATCTTCAGTTCTGACCTTCAACTGATGATACCCTGACCTCAAATCAATTTTTGAGAAGAAACTTACTCCTTGCCGTTGATCGAACAGATTGTCGATCCTGGGTAATGGATACCGGTTCTTGATTGTAACTTTGTTCAGCTCACGATAATCAATGCATAGACACATTGAGCTGTCACACCCCGACCACGTAAAATAACAAATCGTGGCGGAAACGTCAGGGAGTTTTGTAACAGAATTATTGTTTCGAAACCATGGATACAAAAGAGTTTCGTTTTATTTAATCATTAAGCATTAACATTGTCTTTGAAACTGAACAAACAAGTTATATATCGACTATCATTGTTATTATGTCACTAAGGTCTCGTCCAGATCCTATGTGACTCATGCATCCTAGCAATCAACATTAAGCAACATCACCTGAAACATATGTAAAAACAAAGTCAGCAAAGAAATGCTGGCGAGCATATAGGTTTTGTGAGAGTGTCAGATTTATGGCTCGTTTACATGTTGAAATAACTCGTACAACTTCGTTAATCGATATTAGAAAACCTTGTTTTGTAAAATGTTGGTATTGTAAAAGGAATAACCAAGTCAAAACAGATTAGTTATAGTTTATAAACCTCGATGCCATGAATCTTAACCCAAAACATTTGTTTTCATAAACCAAATGGTAAATTTTTCTCGTAATAAAACTCGTATGGTTTATATCGTTTAGTGAGCCTTGTTGTGTGACATCGTTTAAAATCGTTTAATTTGTTCATGTAATAAACCATCGTTCATTTGTTTAAATCGATCAAATCGCTCCAAATCATTCAAATCGTTCAATCGTTCAAATCGTTCTTGTTTTAATTGTGAAAACTATTTTTGGTCGTCTCGCTAACAACATTCAAACCTTCGTGACTCGTTCATCGTTCAACTTGTTCAACTCGTATTAACAAACCACCAAAGGGTAAGTTAACAATCATCAGGTTCAGTCGTTACCCACCTAACCCACACATAACCATGGGTGCAGTCTGATAACGGGATTTGTCGGATCCTATGGTACCATAACCTAATACTGGTCGGTTCGGCCAAAATTAATGAATGTCATTCGTTATGTAACTACAACCAACAAGCTCGTTCACATTATTGAAATCGTTATTAGTTTAGTATAAACCATCTTACTCGTTTTGAAACCATCGTTAAAATCATCGAAATCGTTTTGATACATATGAATCACCCCAAAACAATCGAAAACAGTAAAATAGGGGATCTATGTACTCACCTTTGGGTGCGTTTTTATATGTTAACACAATCCCTCAAATTGTTTATTCGTCCTAAATTAAATAAGAATGATTTAATAATAAAAAACCCACAAAAATACCGAAGTTTCTCTGATACTTAGAATTTTCACATAACTTGGAGATTTCTCGAAAAGTTATTATTTTTGATTATTTTGGTGTATTTGTATATATATATATATATATATATATATATATATATATATATAGGGGATCGCTAAAATGAGAACCACCTCCAGTTATGAGAACCATGAGAACCACTTTATAGCCTTTAGATCAACTTGATGGATGGATGAGATTAAAAGTAACAAAAACTAATATTAAATAAAATTTGTCTTATTATGTCTTTTATATTTTAATAAAAAAGGGTAGATTGGTAAAATAACTCTTTTTGTCTTTTTCACTTTATTATTTTTTATTTACGTTTTGTTTTATTATATTACTTTTTAGTTTTATTATATTACTTTTTATTCTTTAAAAAAATTTATTTATTAAACAAAAATTTTGAAAATCAGATTTTTTATATAAAAAAAATTTTGCACGTTTTTTACCACCCGTTTTTTACGCGCGTTTTTTTACGACCCGTTTTACGCTCCGTTTTTTCACGCCGATTTTGCGACCGTAGTTTTTAAGTGCCGTTTTAGGCCCGGTTTTAGGCGCCGATTTTTGCCGCGCCGTTTTTTACGTCACGTTTTTTACAAGCCGTCCCGTTTTAGCGCGCCGTTTTAGCGTCATGTTTTTTTACAAGCCGTCCCGTTTTTTGTCGTCCCGTTTTAGCCGTCCCGTTTTTTGCCGTCCCGTTTTTTGCCGTCCCGTTTTAGCCGTCCCGTTTTTTTACAAGCCGTCCCGTTTTTTGCCGCGCCGTTTTTTACGTCACGTTTTTTACAAGCCGTCCCGTTTTTTGCGCCCCATTTTTTTCGTCCCGTTTTTTTCGCCCCATTATTTACGTCACGTTTTTTGCCGCGCCGTTTTTAGCGTCACGTTTTTTTACAAGCCGTCCCGTTTTAGCCGTCCCGTTTTTTTACAAGTCGTCCCGTTTTTTTCCGCGCCGTTTTTTACGTCACATTTTTTACAAGCCGTCCTATTTTTTTCGCCCCATTTTTTACGTCCCGTTTTTATGTCCCGTTTTTACGCGCCGTTTATACGGCTCGTTTTACGCGCCGTTTTTCTACGCCGCGTTTTTTCATGCCGTTTTTTTGCGACAGGGTTTTTAAGTGCGGTTTTTTATTCCCGGTTTTACGCGCCGTTTTTGCACTTTTTACGTTTTACGTTAACCTTTTTAGACTTTTTACATTTTAAGTTTTACGTTAAATTTTTTACGTTTTAAGTTAAAATTTTTACGTTTTACGTTAAAACTTTTTACTTTTTACGTTTTACGTTAAAATTTTTACGTTTTACGTTTTTGCCGTCCCGTTTTAGCCGTCCCGTTTTTTGCCGTCCCGTTTTACGCCCCGTTTTTTTACGTTTTACGCGTCGGTTTTTTACGTTTTACGTGTCGGTTTTTTACGTTTTACGCGTCGGTTTTTTACGTTTACGCGTCGGTTTTTTACGTTTTACGCCCCGGTTTTTTACGTTAACGTTTTTTACGTTTACGTTTTACGCCCCCCCCCCCCGGGTTTTTACGTTTTACGCCCCCGGTTTTTACGTTTTAGTAAAAAAAAATTACGTTTTAGTAAAAAAAATTTACGTTTCACCTAAAACGTTTTACTTTTTACGTTAAAAAGTTTACGGTTTACGTCAAAAAGTTTACGGTTTATTACTTTTTTTTTTACAAAAACTTTTTTAGGCAAAAACGAACGCACCCAGAAATCGCAAACTCGGTGAAGCGTCTCGGATATATTGTTTTTTATGCGCCGTTTGTTAACGCCATTTTTTAACGCCGTTTTTTCAACGCGCCGTTTTTACGTTAACGTAATTTACGTTAACGTAATTTACGTTTTACGCGCCGGTTTTTTACCTTAACGTTTTTTACGTTTTACGCGCCGGTTTTTTACGTTTTACTAAAAAAATTTTACGATTTACGTTATACCTAAAACTTTTTACGTTTTACGTTAAACTTTTTACATTTTACGATTTACGTTAAACTTTTTACGTTTTACGTAAAAGTTTTTACATTTTACGTTTTTTGGTTTTACGTTTTTACGTTAAAAAAGTTTACGTTTTTACGTTTTACGTTAAACTTTTTATGTTTTACGTTAAACTTTTTACGTTTTACGTTAAACTTTTTACGTTTTACGGTTTACGTTAAACTTTTTACGTTTTACGGTTTACGTTAAAAAGTTTACGGTTTAACTTTTTTTTTTTACCAAAGTTTTTTTACGCAAAAACGAACGCACCCAGAAAAAAAATAAAAAACTAACAACATCAAAACAAAGTGTATAACGGAAAAAAAAAAACGGGGTTTGGCTCAGATTATCCGATAATCAAAAGGCTGCAAAAGTGGGGTTGCAGGTTCAAAAAACCTACCCTCCGCCGTCCTTGCCGCGCCATCGTCATCAAAATCTACGTTTTTTTTTTGCATCATCGCCACCCAAATCGATTGTATCAAAACTCACAGATTCAAAGAACACCAATCACCAACAGATCAATACCAACAGATCTAAACCAATAGATTAATACCAACATATCAAACCCACAATCCACTGATAAAAATCACCAGAAAATCAAGAACATAGTTCACTGATCAAACAAAAATCACCAGAAAAATCAGAAATCAACAAGAACAAACCCACAGAGTTCATCAGACAAAAATCTAGAGACCCCATCCAACAAAATAAAGAAACCCCATCAAAAATCAAGTAATCCCCATCAAACAAAAACAATAATCCCAACTGAAAACTCACAAAGTCCGATGAAAACCGGCAGACCGAGAATCCGACCGCCGGCGTCACCCCTACACCACCGTCTTCCTCTTCCGGCGTCGCCCCAACCACCACCGTTCACCACTCTTCTGCTCTGATTTTATCTGCCGTGTGGCACTACCAGAGCGTGGTGGCTGGTTGTTTTTTTTCTGTCGGAAGAAAGAGAGACGAGAGGGTGAGGGGCATGCTTTGTCTGCTATCTTTTTCCGCCGACGGCTGGTGCTCCACCTCGTCTTCACCGACTGAACCCACTGTTAGATCCACCGTCGCCGACCAAACCACCGCCGTAACATGTATGGGCTTAGAAACGATCTTGAGAGAGAGAGTAGGGGATGAAGGACACCAACAACATAGATCGGGACACCAAACAAACCACAAACATCAAATCAGAGTTCACTACCCCCAAATCGGAGCATGGTTTAACAGGTTTAGTCGCCGGCAGGGGTGGGTTCAGTCGTCGTCATCATCGACTTCGGTTAAACATATTTAGAGTCTGCAACTAATTTAAAGGAAGATGGGTTTTTGGGGTTGGATTTCAAGAGAGAGAGAGAGATGATGAATGAGAGATAGAGTCTGCAACTTATTTAAAGGAAAGAGAGAGGAGACAGGAGAATTAAAAGAAAGACAGAGGAGAGAGATAGGATAAGACATTTGGGGTAAATGACCGATATACCCTTTTTGTTGGCAACACCTGATTGGTGGAGATTGGTTCTCATGGTTCTCATAACTGGGAGTGGTTCTCATTCTAGCGGCTCCCTATATATATATATATATATATATATATATATAATCAAGCGTAATACACATAATCTTGTTAACACTAACACATCATCATACACATATTGTAAAACACATAGCACATTGTAACACAT
The DNA here is from genome assembly GCA_030545235.1 of Helianthus tuberosus. Classification (NCBI taxonomy): domain Eukaryota; kingdom Viridiplantae; phylum Streptophyta; class Magnoliopsida; order Asterales; family Asteraceae; genus Helianthus; species Helianthus tuberosus. The sequence continues at coordinate 69,615 of JARYGA010025897.1, read as the reverse complement.
AAAATTTACCCATGAACAACCCATTATAGTTTATGTCGAAAAACACTTATTTTAGCGATTCGGTAACATTTTTGGGCGTCGGAAGTCACGTATGACTAACCAAACACCAAGTAAACTTAATATAAGTTAAAATACTTATTTTTATATCAAAAATATCAGTTTATTTACTGATCTAAAACAATTTTATAAAAATCCTCCGAAAAGCCGATTTTTAACCGTTTTAACGCATGATTTTGCATCAAACGTTACCCGAACCATCCCAAATCGAAACGAATTGAAATTTTAACATAACCCATTTTATTTACTGAATAAAATAGTGGTTATACTCATGATAGTGCAGGTCTTACATAAAGCACATAAATCATGCAAATTTCACATAATTTACCACTTTTTAAGCTATATGTACAACATGCAAAGCTATCAAACCTATGTCAAAGTTTCATGCCATTATAATATACCAAATAATGTTATTTTTAGTGTTTATAATCTGTTCTAAAATATTTTTGTCATATAACCTTTTTTTATCACTTCTTGAGCTTTAAATCAACATGTATCCTCATGTACAAGTGCCTAAAGCACACTATCATATCATCAACATTTCATATTAATCTAAATGCATCAAATATGCAACTTATTCATGTTTATTTGCTGATGTATTTGAACATTTATCATATCATGTATAGATCATTAAACACTTGCATTTTAACAATCATTCAAGAACAAGCAACAACATAAACAAGTACTTATCAAGAAATCAAACTTCAAAACTCATACACACATATATATATGTACAGTTATATACATACATAAACATCACCATTTTTATTTGTATCAAGACCCATTTCTTTTTAGATTTCAAGTTTGTGAAAATTCCAAGATTCAAGAGAAACTACAAATCATCAAGAACAACCAAGAATCAAGAGTATGATTTAAACATAAATGTTATACCTTCAAGATTCAAGTAAGTTGTTGGATGAGATTTTGATGATAGGGAGCTTGAAATCACTTGAAAGCACCATGGAAACTCCTTTGGATCTTCACACTAACTTGAAACTAGCATGGAAAGGAGCTTGATCTTCAAGAACAAAGTTGCAAAAGATGAAAGTGGGAGTGATGGGGTGTTTAAGGTTTGGGGAAGGAGAGAGAGAGTGGAAAATTGAGTGTAGATTGCTTTGTGATCTTATGAAAGATTTATAGAAGATATACAGAGATTTGGAGATCTAAGGTGATGGCATGCGACAACACATGGCCAAAATAAAATCAAGTAAAGATCTAGGAAAATATTTGGTGGGGGCCACAACAAGTGACCGTAAATCTCAAGAGGGGGGGGGGGGGGGTTAAAGTGTAAGTTTGTTTGGTAAAATAGATAAAACAGGTATTTACTGGATACCGGGTATTTTATCTAGCGTTTAAATCCCGGTTTATGGCGTTCTAAATTATTTTTATTATTCTATAAAAATAAACTCGCCAAAATATTACTGAAATAAATTTCAGTTGCCGAGACTGGCTGTGTTGTCTGCGTTTTGCAGTATATGCACTGTGTTATGCAGTAACACGCGGTACGCGCTTACACTTGAAAAATAACGTTTTTAAGCGTTTTAATTTATTTTCCAACACGAACCTGGTTAAAAATAAAATTTTAATCATAACAGAATATTTTTGGGATTTAAATATTATCCGGGCGGTCACCAACGTTCGTTTCGCAGTTTTGTCGTAAATCGTTCTAAAGTTTGAATAAACATGTTTTTGCCATACCGAATCCTTCGAAACTTATTTCTAAGTTATGTAAAAGGTATTTAGGGTATGTTTGGCTTATGTCACAGTTCCGAAGTATACGTCGCGTTAAACTGATTGCGTTTACGCACCAGTTTGCGTATAACCTTCCAAAAAGCGAATAAAGCTTGAAATCGGAATCGAATCAAATTGTTAAATCATCAAACGCAATTACACATATAATAACACCAATGCACATTGTTTTATTGATAATCAACATTATTTTACATTATACGATGATTACAGAACACAGTTGTCACAATCTCCCCTACTTTAGGAAATTTCGTCCCGAAATTTTATTTAGAGGAAACTTGTGAAAACAAATGCGGATATTTCGTCTTCATATGGTCCTCACGTTCCCAAGAAAACTCGAGGCCACGATTGGATTCCCAGCAAACTTTGACCAATCGAATCCGTTTGTTCTTCAACTGTTTGAATGTACGGTCCATTATCTCCACAGGTTTCTCGACAAAGTGCATTGTTTCATCGAATTGAATCTCGTTGAGAGGAATGTGAAGATCAGCATCAGCTAAACACTTTCGCAAATTGGACACGTGAAAAGTCGGATGAATATTTCCAAGCTCTGGAGGTAGCTCTAGTTGATAGGCAACCTTTCCAATTCTTTCCACAATCTTAAATGGTCCAAAATATCATGGTGCAAGTTTTCCTTTCTTTCCAAATCTCACCACTCCCTTCCAAGGTGACACCTTTAGTAGGGCACGGTCTCCGACTTGAAATTCTAAGGGCTTGCGTCGCATATCCGCATAACTCTTTTGACGGCTTCGAGCTGTCACAAGATTATCGCGGATTTTCTTGATTTTATCTGTTGTTTCCAGAATGAGCTCAGGTCCAGTAAGCTGAGCTTCACCGATCTCATTGCAACAGACAGGTGAACGCCATTTTCGACCGTAGAGAGCTTTGAATGGTGCCATATTAATACTAGCATGATAACTGTTGTTGTAAGAGAACTCGATCAGTGGAAGATGAGAATCCCAATTACCACCAAAGTCTATCACGCATGCCCTAAGCATATCCTCCAAAGCTTGAATCGTCCTCTTAGTTTGTCCATCTGTTTGGGGATGATAAGCAGTGCTTAGATTTAGTTGGGTTCCCAATGCAGATTGCATGGTCTTCTAAAAATGAGATGAAAACCGAGCATCATGATCGGAAATGATATCCAAAGGAACACCATGTCCTAATACAATCTCATCAACATAAATCTTTGCAAGTTTATCAGCAGATAGATCCTCACGAAAGTGTATAAAATGAGCTGATTTCGTTAATCGATCGATAACAACCCAAATAGCATCGTGACCTTTAGATGTATGCGGTAACTTAGTGATGAGATCCATTGCAATGTTCTCCCACTTCCAAACCGGTATCTCTGGTTGTACAAGCAAACCAGAAGGTCGTTGATGTTCAGCCTTGACTTTGAGACAAGTTAGGCATTTCGATACATACAAGGCAACATCCTTCTTCATACCAGGCCACCAGAACTGAGTACGAAGATCCTTGTACATTTTATCAGCACCAGGATGGATAGAATATCGAGACTTGTGAGATTCGTCCATTACCAAGGTGCAAAGATCGTCTTGTTTTGGAATCCACAAACGATCCTTGAAATATAGCAACCCATCGTCCTTCGTTTCGAGTTTAAGTTCGAGTTGAAGCGGTAGCTCATATTTCAATAAGTCTTTGATCACACAAGATCGTTGAGCTTGAAGGACACGAGATTGAATATCAGATAGAGTTCGAACAGAATGAAGCTTGACTCGTTCCATTCGACTAAGCGCATCGGCTACGACATTCGCCTTACCAGGATGGTAGCGGATCTCGCAATCATAATCGTTTAAGAGTTCAACCCAACGTCGTTGCCTCATGTTTAGCTCCTTCTGATTGAGAATATGTCGGAGACTTTTGTGATCTGTGAAAACCACACACTTCGTTCCATAGAGGTAGTGTCTCCAGATTTTAAGTGCGAAAACCACAACTCCTAATTCAAGATCATGAGTCGTATAGTTCTTCTCGTGAATTTTCAGCTATCTAGACGCATAAGCTATGACTTTACCTCGTTGCATAAGAACGCAACCAAGTCCTAGATTCGACGCATCACAATAGATAACAAAATCATCGTTTCCCTCAGGTAGAGATAAAACAGGAGCATCACAGAGCTTCTGTTTCAGCGTTTGGAACGCTTCTTCTTGCTTAGGTCCCCACTCAAAAGGCTTATTTTTCTGAGTCAAAGCAGTGAGTGGAACCACGATCTTTGAGAAGTTAGAAATGAATCGACGATAATAACCAGCAAGACCAAGAAATGATCGAATCTCTGTAGGTGTCTTCGGTGTATTCCAATCCTTAATAGCAGCTATCTTGGATGGATCTACATGAATACCCTGTTCGTTAACTATATGACCCAAAAACTGAACTTCTCTAAGCCAAAATTCACACTTGGAGAATTTAGCAAAAAGTTGTTCCTTCTTTAGGAGTTCCAATGTGTAACGAAGGTGTTGCTCGTGATCGGCTCGAGACTTTGAATAAATGAGAATATCGTCGATGAACACAATGATGAACTTGTCTAAATAAGGTTTACAGACCCTATTCATTAAGTCCTTGAAGATAGCTGGGGCATTCGTCAAACCAAAAGGCATGACAGTGAACTCGTAGTGCCCATATCTCGTACGGAATACAGTTTTGGGAATATCTTCTTCGAGAACACAAAGTTGATGATACCCAGAACACAGATCGATCTTGGAAAAGCATGAAGCACCTTGCAGCTGGTCGAAGAGATCATCAATTCTAGGTAGGGGATATCGATTCTTGATGGTAAGCTTATTAAGCTCACGATAATCGATACACATTCGAAAAGATCCATCTTTCTTCTTCATAAAGAGGATAGGAGCTCCCTAAGGTGAAAAGCTCGGATGGATGAATCCTTTATCAGACAACTCTTGAAGCTGTTTCGATAACTCTTGCATTTCCGACGGTGCAAGACGATAAGGTGCTTTTGCAATCGGGTTGGCGTTGGGTACAAGATAAATATGAAACTCGACTTGACGAACTGGAGGCAAACCAGGCAGTTCATTGGGAAACACCTCTGGATAATCCCGAACAATCGGAATATCCTGAATACTCTTGCTCTTGCCTTTCTCCTCGGTGACATGTGCCAGGAAAGCAACATATCCTTTTCGCAAATAACTTTGGGCCTTTATACACGACATAAGCTTCAAATCACCAGATGGCTTCTCGCCACGAACTTCCAGAACATCGCCAGACAGAAGAGGAATACGAACAATCTTATCGAAACAAACCACTTCAGCATGATGTTTGGTTAACCAATCCATCCCCACGATAATATCGAAACTCCCAAGTTGCATCGGTGTGAGGTCAATGGGAAAAAGATGGTTATCAAGGTTTAACTGACAATTACGAATAACAGAATCGAGAACAAGAGGTTTACCAGTAGCAACTTCGACAGATAAGGGTTTCCTCAGTTTAGTTCTAGGTATCGCAAGCAAAGGTTCAAAAGATAATGAAACAAAACTTCTATCGGCACCAGAATAAAAAAGAATAGATGCAGGTCGATTGTTAACAAGAAACGTACCATTGACCACCTCGTTGTCAGCCCTCGCTTCGTTAGCATTCAGATTGTACGCTCGACCATGAGCGGGATTCACATTTGCGTTGACATTCGCATTCGGGTTCGCATTTGCATTCGCCAACCTCGGACAATTGTTGCGGAAGTGACCAAACTCTCCACAATTGAAACATGAACCCGGTGGGAATCTAGCAACATTCCCCTGAACTAGAGCTTGATTCTGAACAATCTGATTCTGACCCAAACGACAAACGTTGGCCAAATGCCCAAGCTTACCACACGTTGTGCATTGCCTACAAGCTTGTTGTGCAACATGATGACCGTTGCAGCGAGCACAATGAGGTGCCTGGTACCAGCATACGCTTTCTTCGCAGACGGTTGAGCTGGTGGGTTCTGAGCAGTAACTGCAAAGTTCTGAGCACCCTTTCGCTTTCTCGACTTCTTCGACGACTCACCTTTCTTACCCTTACCCTTTTCCTTGACAGATTCGGTCAACTTATTCTTATCACCCTTGCAGGTAAGTTTACCCTTCCTGACTTGTGACTCAGTCAGGGTAGCAGATAACTCGATTGCGTGACGAACAGTAGTAGGATTGACGCCAGTCACAATATCCTGTATGGAATCAGGTAAACTATCGATATACCTCTCTATCGCTTTCTCCAACGGGGTAACCATAGTAGGACACAAAAGACTGAGTTCCTCAAATCGATCCGTATACGCACGGTGTTCTCCCCCATCTTGCTTTAGGTCATCAAACTCTCGTTCCAAAGCTCGAATTTCATGACGGGGACAGAACTCTTTCATCATGAGAGCTCGAAGCTCTACCCATGTTTGTGCCAATGCCACTTCGGCACCCCTATCGCGCATCACTCCGTTCCACCATGTAAGAGCACGTTTCTCAAACACACTTGATGCAAATTCAACCTTACGCCCATCCGGACATTGCACATGTCTGAATGTGCTCTCGATACTTTCAAACCATTGAAGGAGCGCAGTTGCTCCTTGTGACCCAGAAAACTTTAGCGGATTAGCAGAATTGAAATTCTTGAAATTACATTGTGCATTGTTATTATTATTGTTGTTGTATAGCTCATGGATTTGGGTCATAACGCCTGGAAGCACAGCAGCCATTTGCTGAGAGACAAGGGCTGCGACTTCTTCAGCAGTAAAAGATTGTGCATCACGTCGAGGAGGCATTGTCTTCAAGGAAATATGAGAAACGAGTGAGGTCGACAATTAGGAAAAACAAAAGAGGTATTGAAAATATCGACGAAACATAAGGAAGGCGATCATTTGTTCGTTACCTCGAACAAACAAACGACACGCAGTGACTAATCAAAGTAATGAATCAAAATAATGTATCACGAAGACATGCTCGCCTATAAGTGAACACTCACCCCAAGAGTTACCAGGTAAGAGTGACTGGTCCGATTATGTGGATTTGTACGAACACACTAGCCTTAGACAGAAAACTCAGGGTACAAGCATTCACTCTTCCAGTTTGCACGTGTTCACATTATTTAGACCCAAACTTTGACGAGATTTTGAAAACTCAAAAGGCACTAAGCCAAAAGATGAGTCAAACTGGAAGGGTTCAAAACCTTACAACAGAGGGTTCAAAACCTAGTAATCAATCATCCTAGAACGGAAGATTAATTTTCGAAGCAGATTCAGATTTTGTTTTTTAAAAATCTAAACGCAAATCAACTTGCGTTGGGGTCCTAGAAAGTTATAGTCTAGGTCAAAACATTACTAATAACCTAATTCCCTATAACCATTGGCTCTGATACCAACTCTTCTGTCACACCCTGACCACGTAAAACAACAAATCGTGGCGGAAACGTCGGGGAGTGTTGTAACAGAATTATTGTTTCGAAACCACAGATACAAAAGAGTTTCGTTTTATTTAATCATTAAGCATTAACATTGTCTTTGAAACAGAACAAACAAGTTATATATCGACTATCATTGTTATTATGTCACTAAGGTCTCGTCCAGATCCTATGTGACTCATGCATCCTAGCAATCAACATTAAGCAACATCACCTGAAACATATGTAAAAACAAAGTCAGCAAAGTTATACGTGGTCGAAAACTGGTTATCGTTTGTGCTTAAGTTGATGTTTTTACATAGCTTTTAATCTTGAATAGCCTACTTTTAATTGGATTCGTGTTTTACAGGTCTAAAAGAGTTTAAGGAGCTAATCGGGAGCTAAACGGAGCACTGGGACGTGAATCGGATCAACCGGGGATGTGAAATGAACAAAACCGGGTTAATCATGAAGATTGGATGTGTTTTGGGAATGTTAATGGATTTAAAATGAATATATTGGAAGATGGCATGATAGAGGGCTGAATTACGAGTACGTGGGCGAAAACGGTGAGTAAAACAGAGCTATAACGAAGAAGTTATGAAGAAAACAGTTTCGGACAAAACATGAAAAACTAGAGGCCGTCGCCGACGGGCTCTAAAAAGTCCCGTCGTCAAAAGGTGCCCATAAACAGCCAAACAAGCCGTCGGGTGATTTCAGCAAATGGGGAGGCCGTCGCCGACGGGTCCCAGGCCGTCGGCGACGGGTTGTTGTTTCATGAAACACGAAAATTGGGTAACTTTGATATAGGAACGATTCTTATTGGTTCATGGAACATTGGAGACGGGAGTTACATGATCTTGGGTGTTTGAACTTGATTCTTGGAGCCATTATTCACCCAGGATTCATCACCAATTCCATCTACCATCTACAACATCATCCGAATCAAGAACAATCATCATCAATCAATCACAATCCCCAATTCATCCTAAACCCTAATTCTCCATACCATCAATCCTTCCACCATCATCCTTCACCAAACCTTCACCATCCATCAATTCTCCATTGTTCAAGCTTCGAGATGACTCCATTCAAGTTCCAAGCATCTGGTGTTCAAGCTCCTTCAACCATGAGCGGCTAAATACCTTGGTTTCACCCGGTGTAGGTAGTTGTTTAATTTAGGGTTTCGAATTGTTTCTAGCTTCAACATTCTGACAATTTGTGTTTGATTTTTGAAACCTTTGACAAAAGTTTGCATTTGTTTCGTATTCGTAAATTATCGAACGATGTTAAAAGTTATGACTTTACGAAATGGTTATGTGTAGTATGCATTGTCTTGGTTAGGTTTTACTTGTGTTGATTACAAAGTGCATTCTTGTCCGTTTTTCGAAGCGTTGATAGTTATTGGCACCTAAGTCACGGTACACTAAATCCGCTAATCATATGCAATTGAGTTGGGTCTAAAAACTTATAGAAACCCTAGGTTGACAATTACCGAAACCGGGTGTGAACCCTTTTTCTTATTATCGTTTAGTAATCAATCTTTCTTGCAATCGTTAATTCGTAGTTATTAATCAATTTAATCAATTCCATTAGTTTAATTTCACATCTTTCAACAAAACAAAAAGAAAACAAATATCATAGCAAGCTTCATAATTGTGACACTTCTCTATAATTCAATCGAATCCACTCGCAAACCACATACTCTTCGTGGTTCGACCCCTTGCTACCACTAGCTATTTGTTAAGGGTAATTTGGGCTTATAAATCTTATCTTTGACCGGAGCGCGACACTCCGATCAAAATTTTGGCGCCGTTGCCGGGGAGTGTGTGTGCTTTGTGTTTGGATTATTGTTTGAATTTGCGTGATTATCTATTTAATTTGTTTAGTTTCTTTTTGTACTTTGTCTTTTTCCTTGTTACGCGAGGTGTGTTACTTGTGTAGGGTACAGGTAGTGCATGCATACGCGGAACTCCGGGAGGACTTCACCGTTAGTCTATGAACCGGAAATCGAAAGAGTTGCAAGAAGAAATCTAGCAAGCCGATTGGAAGCAACACTTGCTTCTAATCAAACCAATCAAACACCACAACTCACACCGACCATTGAAACCGATTCAATGGCAAACCAAAATTCAACCCAAAACTTTAACCAAAACCCGAACCAATTCCAATACCGAAGCAATTTCAATCCCACTCAAAATGTTCAACCTATACCTCAAGAGCGACCGGGTGGTAATAATAACACCGGACCACCCACACCACCTTTCCAAAACCAAAATCCCAACAACACCCAAAGAACACCCCAACAACAAAACCTTCATCGACAACATTCCTTACCTCTCAATCTTGATAACCGGAATGTCAATTCCGATCGTCGAGGCAATCGAGATCGTGGCAATCCCGCGAATGAAGACCCGTTCTTTATCATAGACGATTTGAGGAACGCCATCCCCGATGATGAACCGTATAGTGTTCCCGGTTATCAATCGCCGGAACATGTGAGTGTGCACACGGAAAATTCGGATGATGGGGGATATTATGATGATCGGGTTAATGATGATGAAGATTGGGGGTATGTGCATCAAGGTAACATCTACAATGCAAGAGGGTTTGAAGATGATGAGTTTGGCTACCAAAACGCCAACTTTGTGGGGGACAATGACTACGGGTATGGGAATAGAAGGAATGAAGGTTACAAAAACAACCGCCAACCATGGAAAAACAATCAAAGGAACCGGAATGATGGGTTTTACAACAACAACAACAACAATGCTAACCCTAACCGGATTCCTCGTTTCGTGGGAGGGAGTAATCAAATGGGTAACCAAGATGGAAACCGAAGAGATGATCGAAGAGGTGATAGAAGGGATAATCGAAGACCGGTGGATCAAGAAGTTAACGGTCTGCATCGTCGTCAACAACCTCCACGAGGAGTGAATGACCGTTTTCGACCGGTAGTTACCGATAATGACTCTCCAATAGTGTGTGAAAGGAGAATGTTTGACTGCAAGCCCCATTACATCAACATACTTCCCCATTTCAATGGGAGGTCTAATGATGAACCGTACACGCATTTGGCGGAGTTTTCCTCCATTTGTAACACTATCAGGGGGGCACAAATTTGCATTGGAGGAAGTCAAGCTTCGCTTATTTCAGTTTTCGCTAAAAGACAAGGCGAAACAATGGTTTCTTACACTCCCGTCGAATAGTATCCGGACATGGGGTGAAATGCAACAAGTCTTTCTGGATGAATACTATTCAATGTCGAAGACCGATGATGCACGGGATGAAATAAGGTCGTTTTGGCAACTATCGAGTGAACCGTTGCATGAAGCGTTCACTCGCTACAAAGAGTTGATGCGGAAATGCCCACATCACCAAATAGAAAAGTGGGAATTGGTGAAGTGTTTTGTACGTGGGTTGGAAGATGCGACATGGAATTGCCTCGAGTCGACGAGCAATGGAACTTTATTGAGCAATCACGAAGATGACGATTGGGAATTTCTCGAGCGGATGAGTAAGCGGTCGAAGGAAAAGGAATCGGCCGATAGAGCCAAGAAACATCCCGTTTCCCGGTCACTTCCCGATCTTGATTCTAAGGACCGAATCTCTACTTTAGAACGGGAGATAGCTCGTATGAAAAAGAAGGAGGTGAATGCGGTCCAATTCGCGGTGTGTGAAGATTGTGGGGATATTGGCCATATGACTGATCAATATCCAACGGGGCCGGGTGAGTACACCGAGGAAGTAAATCAAGTGTTCGGGGATAGAAAGAATAATGATATGAATTAGAACACTTATCATCCTGGATTGAGAAACCATCCCAACTTCCGATATGGGAATGCCGCGAATCAAATGAACCCGAACTTCCAACCGGGTAATCAAAGCGGGTCATCATATCAAAATCGCCAAGGTGGTAACCAAGGGGGTTACCAACATAATTACAATCAAGGGTACCAAGGCCGGGACAATAATTACCAAGGTGGGTACCAAAGGAATTACAATAATCAAGGTGGTAATGGAAGCAGGTTGAACAATCAAACCGGTGGTGATGATTTGAGTGCCAAAATGGACGCTTTGTTAAATATGACCAAAGAATCTAACAATGACATTAAGGAGATAAAGAAGACAAACAAGATTCGGGACAAAGCACATGAGGCATTGGCAAAGCAAGTGGGTAAACTCGCGGAGGAGATGGCTCAAATGAGGGGAAGCATGGAAAAGCTTCCAAGTGACACTACAGTGAACCCGAAGCATCAAGCTTCTAGCACAAGCAACGTGAGGAATGCACGCATTAGCGCGGTAAGTCTCCTTTCAAATGATGAGGTTTGTAGTAGTGTTGAAAGCATTCCACCACCACAATGCGTTGATGGTGTAGTGGAAAATACAAGTGACGAGTCGGAAAGTAAAAATGAACAAGAAACGATTTCACAAATTAAAATTGAAAACATGAATAAAAATTCTTTTTGTGAAAATTGTTTAAATCAAATTAACTCGAGTAATGCATCAAAGCTTGAAGAACGGTGCCCACCAAAGGACGAGAGGTGGGAAATTTTTAAACAAGCAAAAATTAATTTGCCGTTACTTGATGACATAAAAAAAATTCCGGCTCATGTGGAATGCTTGAAAGAGTTGAGCATTGAAAAACGGCACAATAAATTACCCGAACCGATTGATTTGGTATCACATGTTAGTGCCGTTTTATCAAGTGTGCTCCCCCAAAAAGTTCAAGATCCGGGAGATCCTCTTATCCCAATTCAAATTGGAACATTTAAAATTGAGAGGGCGCTCCTAGATCTTGGAGCTTGTGTGAGCATTTTGCCCGGGAGTTTGTATGACCAATATGATTTTGGTCCATTAAAAAAGTTTGATACTCCCGTAGTATTGGCCGATCAGACTCCCACGCATCCACGGGGGATGGTGGAGGATGTGATTGTTAAGGTGGATGATTGCTACTACCCAGTTGACTTTTTGGTAGTAGACTATGTTGGGTGTGTTGAGGACACCCAACCGATAGTCATACTGGGTAGACCGTTCCTTGCAACAGATAATGCCATAATAAATCGTGCAACGGGAACGGTAAGCATGAAGTTTGGGGACCGGGAATTAAATTTAAATGTTTTTCCAAATTTCACTAACCCGCTCGGTGAGGATAAGTGTCCTAAAAAGGACATGAATCCAAACAAAAAGGTATGTGCTATGGTTGGTAGGTTTGGAGGAACAAAGAAGAAGACGGTCAAGAAAAAGAAGGCAAAGAAGTCACCTCTAGAAAAGAAGAAGGAAGAGGAGGTGAGGAAGTTTGGACCGTTTGGCAACAAATGGTATGAATCACCGGTGGGTGATTTCGAGTAGTTCGTAGGCGGCAAGCACGCGATTCGACCACCATGAGATGGTAAGTCAATTGTTGTTGTATATTTTCTTTCGCAATTAGTTTTAGTTTTTCTTGGTAGTTTTGTTGTTGTTGTTGTATAATGTTGTTATTTCATTTTAGTAGTTAAATGAACGTTGTGGGTGTGTTCCCTATATAACCCTCACGAGACCTACTCGTCCTCCCAAGCTATTGGGGGGTTTAAAAGGGCTTGTTTCATACGCTAAATGCAACCGTGATTCCTACGAAAGTGAGTTAGGATTTGTTATTGTTGTACATTTTTTCCCCAAAAATCAAGGTAATTTAACGCATGATTTGGTAACACTTTCATAAAAATGGTAGAACTAAGTAGCTAACAAATTTCAATGGTTGTGAGAAGCATGCTTCTACACAAGGGTTAAAATTTGTAGGTACATCATGTTCGCGGGATAACCGTTTTTGTGAAGAGAAGAAGAAGACAAGGGCATCAAGCGACAAAAATCAGGTGCATGCGTTTCCTTTTTACCTTGATTCTTAGATTAGTAATAAGTGGATTGTAATTGTATGTTATTTTTCCAGGGTGGAATTTTTGGGGAGGTTAGTCGTGTCACATCCCTTGTATGTTTTAAAACTCTAGTTCTTACACATTGAGGACAATGTTTACCTCAAGTGTGGGGATGGGGGAGTAGTAAAAGTTTTCGATTTTGACCCGTTCATTTAAACACTACACATTGAGGACAATGTATACCTCAAGTGTGGGGATGGGGGAAAATTTCAAAAGTTTTTCAAAATTTTCTTGTTTCAAAAGCGATCTTAAAAGCACAAGTAACTAAGTCAACGAGGGATGGCACAACCCATTTGGTCTTTTGTCATGGTCAAGTTCAAATTAATAGCATGACGGGTATTTAGCGGGTGGTTATTTGAGAATAATTTGCCTAAGGAACTAGCATTTTATGTATATCACATACCATACCCTTATACGTGAGGTTTTGAGTCACTTTTATATCATAGATTTACATATACATGTTTCTTTGTTTGAGTGGACCATTAGTCGCGTATTGTAGAACTTGCAACTTTTGATACGTTCGAGACCATAGACCGAATTCAAGCACGAGAATGATTAAGTGTCACACCCCAACCGATGGCGGAATCATCGGGGCACGACACTAGGCGAATCAGATTTCTCAAGAGAATCCATAACAACTATATTGCGATAATATTTAATACATTCGTTATCCCATACTAACAAATAATACTATCACATAAATTATCACAGATTTCTTGTCCTCTCGAACAATGCAAATCCGACAACCTAGATTTTAGTTGAGTTTCTAGACTCCCTAGCTTGATTTGATATAGGCTGCGATCTAACCTGCAACATACGTTAAAATATTTGTCAATACAAAAGTATTGGCGAGTATACAGGTTTGATATGTATAGCGTAATAGATAAAAAGTGTAGCGAATTTCCATATGCATAAACGTAACACACGACATATATACTCACAAAGCTGATACTACCAACTAAGTCCTCGATGCTCGAATATGCGATGGCAAACTAGACCCCGTCGGGCGCAATAGTACTATACTAGTCGTGGTGGGACGTCGCGAGTATAAGCCCTAGCACATATGCAACTAGCATCAGGTATATCTATGCATAACAGTTATTTGCAAGTGATAATTCGATTGATTGAATAATTCGTTTAATAAGTTTGATTTGTTAGAAACGTATGTTACACCCAAAATGCGATTAAAAAGGGTCAAGTATACTCACAATGCGTATTTAGCGGGAATACAACTTGATAGGGTCGGTTGCGAGTATGTCTGCGTTAGTCATTCAACGATATAGTAAACGATGTACGGTTAAGCGAGAATAGCATCGAAAAGTTAGTTACCAGGTCGGATGGTGCTCATCCATTCAGATGGGCTCATCCGGTCGGATGATATGTTGATTGGGTCGGATAGCTGTCATCCGATCGGATGACAGGCTATCCGGTTGGATAAGTCTTGACTGGTTCGAATTGCTATCCGATCGAATAGGTCTTGACTGGTTCGAATTTCTATCCGTTCGAATAGGTCTTGACTGGTTCGAATTGCTATCAGTTCGAATAGGTCTTGACTGGTTCGAATTGCTATCCGATCGAATAGGTCTTGACTGGTTCGAATTGCTATCCGATCGAATAGGTCTTGACTGGTTCGAATTGCTATCCGATCGAATAGGTGTTGACTGGTTCGAATTGCTATCCGATCGGATGACATGTGGTCCGTTCGGATGGCATGTGACCCGTTCGGATGGCACGTCTGTTTAACGTTCCGGTCAACTGTTTTCGAGTGTTTTCGGAGGAAATACGGTGGGGTCTTGTTGGGACGGTGTGATTTCGTATTAGCAAAGGAAATTCCATCAGTTCCGACCCGTTCTAACGGCCAGGAATCACCCCGTTCCATCAGATCTGGCCGTTCTTGACGGTTTATCATGGTTAACTAAAAATCACACAGTTCCTTGGTTAAATACATAGATTTAGGTAAGATTTGTTATCAAAACATGTGGAAATCACCCAGATCTGAGTCGTTTATGGCAGGATGAAGTCACAACTTGAAGTTCATATGAACTCTTGGTGACATCACCTTAAAACACCTCAAATCAGTAGATTTCATGGTTAGAAATTGAGTTTTGAATGACAGAATGATGTAGAATTGAGCGTAGATCATAGAAGTACGAGTTTTAGGTTGAAATCTTACCGGAATCGCGAGGAATCGAGAGAAAAGGGTCCTGGAGCGTGTTTGGTCGAGTGGGAGCTGTCACATCACTTGAACAGTGGTGTGGCAGGCTATTTATAGGCAAAAAGAGGAGAAGGGAGTCACTGGGTCGGATGGCCATCCGTTCGGATGGCCCATCCGTTCGGATGGCCCATCCGTTCGGATGAGGCCCATCCGTTCGGATCAAGCTGTCCATCCGGATGGCTACTCCGGCGCGGTGATTTTCTCCGTTTTCGATCGTTTTGATAGTTTTGAAGTACGTGCTTTCCATATTTAATTTATATTATTATTATATGTGTATATATATCACTAGGGGTCGTATTTACATATCCATATTCCAAAGTTTCGATATAACAATCGGTTTTTGATTCGAGTATGCGATTATTAGCAACGTTCCACAGCTGTCAAGGAGGGTAGTATAGGTCCTTTCTTGATGTCATAGTGAACGTTATTGTGTGTTGTGCCACAATGACTGACGGGGCACCACTCACTCGTATTGTTATCATTGTCACGACGACTGGAGCTATAGCACTTACCCGAGAGTCCTTGTTAGCGTTAGTTGTTTTACGTTCGACACATCACGGCCACTGAGGAGGGTAGAATAGGTGCTCACTCAATGCCTCCGTGAGTGTTAGTGTTGGTGATAATAGTGTATTGCGAAAATATGCGATTTATCCTTCGAATAGCGAAGTATGCGATCTAGTTACATTATGATCCGAATCTCTGGTGCTAGGCGTAACGAGTATATCGAGTGGTAACAATGCATGAAAGTGCGGGATGTTACAGTCTCCCCTGCTTTAGGAAATTTCGTCCCGAAATTAATCCAACAGGTAGACTTTTGAGAGTTGATCCAGTATAAGTAGCGATGCAGCGAGTGATTTGACCGTGAGTTGACAAGCAAGAGCGTTTCGATAGCGAGGAGGCGACGTAAAGACAAAAGTAACATCCCACCAGTTGGCGCTCCAAAGTATCTCGTGTTGCGAAGAATTCGTTAGTTCAGTACGACTGCAATTTTAAAGAATCTTGAAGGGTTTCTCATGACGTGGAACTAACTGAGTCGATCGTTAACCAGCGTTACAAGAAACGTTCATTTTAGATATCTAAAAGGAATTTAGGATGGAAATCTTGAGAATTTTCCTTTTAACATAAGGTCAACTGAGTCGTTGTTAACCAATGTTGCAAGGAAGTTTAGGTTTTAATCATTCTAAGGAATTCGAAGATGAAAACTGAGGTTACGAAAACTCTCCTATGGCATGGGTTCAAGCTGAACTCGACGTCGAACCAATGTCTTAGGAAGGATTTTGTTTGATGTTGTAAAAGCTTTTAAGGAAAACTGGACTTATGAAACTCTTCTTGGACATGGAGTTAAGCTGATTCGATGTTATCTCCCCGTCGTGATAGAATTTCACTTGTCCACCGGTTTTTAAATCAAAATTTTATATAAAAAATGAGTTTTAATAGTTCCGAAGGTAGTCAATCACCGAGCCCGACTTGGCACTTCCCCACAAAAGTTTGTTAATAGGTTTAAAACACTTATATATAGGAAGTACCAGCGGCGTATCCACCATGTTTTGTTCATATTACTTCCGTTTCGTG
Organism: Helianthus tuberosus; assembly: GCA_030545235.1. Classification (NCBI taxonomy): domain Eukaryota; kingdom Viridiplantae; phylum Streptophyta; class Magnoliopsida; order Asterales; family Asteraceae; genus Helianthus; species Helianthus tuberosus. Next base: position 52,737 of record JARYGA010025897.1, on the reverse strand, counting down.
AGGCGGTGTCAGGTGTGCCGATATGACACAGATAGAATTTGCGCTTACTTGGCCCAGTCGATAGGAAGTCGGACCGAGTATAGGGTAGAATCGAATAGGTTGAACCGGCGAGTTGGATTGCGAATGTAGCTGTAGCAGCGTGAGCGAATAGCCTGATGACACAAAACATTTATGTGTCTCGTCTGGGTAGGCGTCAAGCGATAAGCGAATAACGCGTTTTTGATTAGATTCCACATTAAACCCACATGGCACATTTCCACGAGAGGTTGCTAACATGGTGAAACACCACGTTTAACCAGGTTAGTTTTGCCTCGTGAAGCGGTGTCATGTGTACTAATGCCACACAGATTGCAATGAATACCAAGCGAGCGATAAGCAGTACGCGATACACGAATAAGCGGTATACTATACACGATAAACGATAAGCGAGAAGCGATTAGAGGATTAAGCGAATAATACAACACCAGTAATGACGGCGGTGATAGATGATTACGATAAGCGGTAGTTGTTGCGTTGCAAGCGATGGAGGTATACGCGATTTATACGGTTCGATTTGATTGATTAATACCACAGAATTTTAACTAACATCAGACCCCACATGGCCTTTTTCCACGAGAGGTCGCTGATATGACTAAAACACCTTGCTTTAGCCATATGAGCTTCATCTCGTGAAGCGAGGTCATGCGTGCTAACTTAACACGAATATCACGGATAGCGGTAGGCGATAGCGATAGACTGACACACTGCAAGCGACATAGATTCACATAATAAGCGATAGAGGTTGCGAGATACACATGATAAGAGATTCCGATTAGCCGAATTTTGTTTCGAATAAGCTTTACGTTACGTTGCGACGCATCACAGTTATCGAGGAGGGTAGTATAGGTCCTCACTCAAACAACATCGTGAGCGTTACTGTACTTGATGAGATTAATCGCGACAGACTTACGACCAGTCTTGCGTCGATACAATGGCCCTGCGAGGTAGACTCACGGAGTCCATTGATGAGGCGATTGTACTGCGTTTGTAGACTTGCGTTAAGTCTCGCGACGATGCGATTTAGTTGTTACGCCTTGCGATTGAGTGTAGTGTGTTGAAAATAATCACAATAGTATAATAGGTCTAATAAAGTTCAACTCCACGTGGCGCTTTCTTCACGGAACTTTGGAAGTATGATAAAGCACACCTTGCTTCACCCCTACTACTTTCACCCCGTGATTTGGGGTCACCTTTTGTCAAAACGCTTATGGCACCTTAGAATTCACTACGATCTCCGTGCACTGACCCAAATAATCCCATGTGCACCCGTGATTAATAGTTCCTTGCACGTTTATCGTACCTCGTTCTAAGAGTGTAGTGAAGGTAAAACACATTATTTCGTGATATAGTATATAGTATGCGTGTGAATCTTAGTCTAAGTGCGATGATTAGAGAGTGGAAGAGATACGAAGACGAGAGTTAATGTTACGCATAGTGGCAACATCGAGTAAATAGAGTAGGTTCAAAACTTAGAAATTAACGCCGAAAATCGTATCATTACAACTTTATCCTACGCTTGCTAGATGTTTGATGATGAAGACTCCTGCTGGAGCTGTTGTTGTTGTACTCAAATTCGCGGTTCGATGCGGCAGTTGCAGGTGAAGTGGCCGTAACGGTTGCAGTTACTGCAACAGCGACAGTCAGCCCCAACTGGATGATGATAGGTGCACGAGTAACACTGGGGATGAGCTCCAGTGTAAGCTCATTTTGGAAATACCAGAACTGTTAGAAGAGGTTTTGGTTGCAGCAGTTCGGTTGTTGATGAGCTCGGGCTTGAAATCTTTCGTTTGCGGCTGGGTTTGTCGGTGTCCAGCGAAGAGGTGTCGTCGTTGGAGGATTCGTCTAAGGACTCACTTGAAGAATCTTTGGCCGATTTGTCGTTGGAAGAACCGTCGGCAGACTTGCCAGAAGAATTGGTAGCAGATTCGTCAGAAGAATCGTTAGCAGATCCGTCAGATGAATAGTCAGCGGATTCGTCAGGAGAATCGTTAGCAGATTCATCAGGAGAATCGCTGACAGGATCGTCTGGAGAGTTTATGGCGGTCGCTTGATAAACTTGTTTGACAGAATTCTTGGAGGAAAACTCTTCCATGAGTCATTTGTCATTGATTTCTGCGGCTAAGCGGTAGGTTTCTTCGATGGTAGCTGGCCTTGCAGCTTCGACAAAATCACCCACACACTCAGGCAAGCCGCGAATATACTTCGAAATGGCTTTTTCTGAAGTGTTGACTTGGCTCGGGCAGATTATGCTAAGCTGTTTGAACCTTGCGGTGTAGCCAGCGTTGTCACCTCCGTCTTGCTTGATTTCCCAAAATCCGTTTTCTAGCTTCTGGGTTTCGTGAGGGGGGACAGTACTCTTTCTTCATGAGCTCTTTCAGCTCATCCCAAGAGAGAGCGTAAGCTGCGGAGATCCCACGTTTGTTACGTTCGACGGTCCACCAGTCGAGTGCTCGCGATTGAAATACTCCAGTAGCGCAAGTAGTACGGAAACTATCGGGACACCCACTTTGACGAAGGGTAACCTCGATAGAGTCGAACAACTGGAGTAGTTGAGAAACACCTCCCTCACCTGTGAATTCCATCGGGTCACAGGCTTTGAAGTGTTTGTAGAGAAAAGTAGATTGCGGCGCTTCCGTCTTGGAGTCTTCCGAGGCTCGAGAGTTGCTGAGAGAGTGCACGCGAGCGGCAATTTGAGGAATGAGCTTAACCACTTCCTTGGTTACAAGTGATGCAATCCTCTTATCGACACTTCGTTTGGCTCTTCTCTTAGCTGTTCGTCCCGAGGTAGAGTCGTTGGAAGACATCTAGACAGGAAAAGACTTGGAATGAGATTCGATCATAATGATTCTCGAGTTTTGCGATGCGATTGAGCGCGTTCAAAACTTGATGCGATATTGTAATAGTAATGCGAAATCACGTAGGAGCCACATAGGAGTCACGAAATTCCTAAGTTCTCACACAATGACTTGTTGTTTATACGTATATATATAGGTATTTTATATAATTGTAATTTGTAATTATACGCATACAGGTCGGTTTAGAATATGCGAGGACGCGTTGAAGTGAGAAAGCGAGAGCGAATGCGATAGATTATGCATTAGTTTTGTTGCGAACATTCGGGTTTCGTTTTAGATTGCGATGGCTGTGCGAATTGTGCGTTTATAAAGCAGGGAGTGAAAATCGTTAAATCGAGGACTCGACAAAGCGTAAAGTTCCAAAACGCAGATAAGTTCCAATCAGTTGTAAAATTGACGGGTCGTACGATAGAGTGCCTTGGGTGTTTAGGCGTCTACTACCCAAGGTAACCCAACTATGTTCAACAAGTTCGTGCCCGTGCGTTGACCTAGAAGACTCCATGCTTCCACTGGGATGCAGCTCATGGCATTCGTCTTCCTAGTCATCGCGTGGCTCGAGTTATTGCGATAGTCGAGTCCTTGGTGAGAGCTTTTTGAAAACCAATTTATAGAGAGTGGAATGGCTTATTAAGGTACGGGTTCCACCCCTGACTTAACAGCTTCGTTCCTAATGGTGGTTATGCTCTTCGAATAAATTCGTGAGTTCCACTAGATTTCGAAATGGAGATCTTCGTCGAGATGTGGATGTCACTCCTAACTCGATGAAAGGTTCTCGTGCTATAAAATGCGCTGAGTGAGCGATCTCATTAAGAGTTCTTGGTTTTCACACCTGGTCTCGACAGGATCACTCGGTTTTGTTATGCGAGTAATTTCGAAAACACGTGTATTATGTTAGCCTTAGGAAAGGCTAAGTAGTATTCCAGCCTTAGGAAAGGCTTCTTCGTGTGAAGTTGTAGTACGCGGTGTTCACACAAAGCTGTAGCTATTAGCAATTTTGATAGAGAGTATCAAGTAGGCCCGTTACAACCCTACAGGGTTCGTACGAGTCGGCCTGTTGGTACTTAGACTATAGACTAGGTCAATTTCTAAGACGTCGACCCGGACTAGGTCGAGTCTGGCCTAATTCCCTATAGTTATGGCTCTGATACCAATCTGTCACACCCCAACCGATGGCGGAATCATCGGGGCGCGACACTAGGCGAATCAGATTGCTCAAGAGAATCCATAACAACTATATTGCGATAATATTTAATACATTCGTTATCCCATACTAACAAATAATACAATCACATAAATTATCACAGATTTCTTGTCCTCTCAAACAATGCAAATCCGACAACCTAAATTTTAGTTGAGTTTCTAGACTCCCTAGCTTGATTTGATATAGGCTGCGATCTAACCTGCAACATACGTTAAAATATTTGTCAATACAAAAGTATTGGCGAGTATACAGGTTTGATATGTATAGCGTAATAGATAAAAAGTGTAGCGAATTTCCATATGCATAAACGTAACACATGACATATATACTCACAAAGCTGATACTACCAACTAAGTCCTCGATGCTCGAATATGCGATGGCAAACTAGACCCCGTCGGGCACAATAGTACTATACTAGTCGTGGTGGGACGTCGCGAGTATAAGCCCTAGCACATATGCAACTAGCAACACGTATATCTATGCATAACAGTTATTCGCAAGTGATAATTCGATTGATTGAATAATTCGTTTAATAAGTTTGATTTGTTAGAAACGTATGTTACACCCAAAATGCGATTAAAAAGGGTCAAGTATACTCACAGTGCGTATTTAGCGGGAATACAGCTTGATAGGGTCGGTTGCGAGTATGTCTGCGTTAGTCATTGAAGGATATAGTAAACGATGTACGGTTAAGCGAGAATAGCATCGAAAAGTTAGTTGTCAGGTCGGATGGTGCTCATCTGTTCGGATGGGCTCATCCGGTCTGATGATATGTTGATTGGGTCGGATGGCTGTCATCCGGTCGTATGACAAGCTATCCGGTCGGATAAGTCTTGACTGGTTCGAATTGCTATCCGATCGAATAGGTCTTGACTGGTTCGAATTGCTATTCATTCGAATAGGTCTTGACTGGTTCGAATTGCTATCCGTTCGAATAGGTCTTGACTGGTTCGAATTGCTATCCGTTCGAATAGGTCTTGACTGGTTCGAATTGCTATCCGATCGAATAGGTCTTGACTGGTTCGAATTGCTATCCGATCGAATAGGTCTTGACTGGTTCGAATTGCTATCCGATCGAATAGGTCTTGACTGGTTCCAATTGCTATCCGATCGAATTGGTGTTGACTGGTTCGAATTGCTATCCGATCGGATGACATGTGGTCCGTTCGGATGGCATGTCTGTTTAACATTCTGGTCAACTGTTTTCGAGTGTTTTCGGAGGAAATACGATGCGGTCTTGTTGGGATGGTGTGATTTCGTATTAGCAAATGAAATTCCATCAGTTCCGACCCATTCTAACGGCCGGGAATCACCCCGTTCCATCAGATCTGGCCGTTCTTGACGGTTTCTCATGGTTAACTAAAAATCACACAGTTCCTTGGTTAAATACATAGATTTAGGTGAGATTTGTTATCAAAACATGTGGAAATCACCCAGATCTGAGTCGTTTATGGCGGGAAGAAGTCACAACTTGAAGTTCATATGAACTCTTGGTGACATCACCTTAAAACACCTCAAATCAGTAGATTTCACGGTTAGAAATTGAGTTTTGAAAGACAGAATGATGTAGAATTGAGCGTAGATCATAGAAGTACGAGTTTTAGGTTGAAATCTTACCGGAATCGCGAGGAATCGAGAGAAAAGGGTCCTGGAGCGTGTTTGGTCGAGTGGGAGCTGTCACATCACTTGAATAGTGGTGTGGCAGGCTATTTATAGGCAAAAAGAGGAGAAGGGAGTCACTGGGTCGGATGGCCATCCGTTCGGATGGCTATCCGTTCGGATGGCCCATCCGTTCGGATGAGGTCCATCCGTTCGGATGAAGCTGTCCATCCGGATGGCTACTCCGGCGCGGTGATTTTCTCCGTTTTCGATCGTTTTGATAGTTTTTTAAGTACGTGCTTTCCATATTTAATTTATATTATTATTATATGTGTATATATATCACTAGGGGTCGTATTTACGTATCCATATTCCAAAGTTTCGATATAACAATCGGTTTTCGATTCGAGTATGCGATTATTAGCAACGTTCCACAGCCGTTAAGGAGGGTAGTATAGGCCCTTTCTTGATGTCATAGTGAATGTTATTGTGTGTTGTGCCACAATGACTGACGGGGCACCACTCACTCGTATTGTCATCATCGTCACGACGACTGGAGCTATAGCACTTACCCGAGAGTACTTGTTAGCGTTAGTTGTTTTACGTTCAACACATCACGGCCACTGAGGAGGGTAGAATAGGTCCTCACTCAATGCCTCCGTGAGTGTTAGTGTTGGTGATAATAGTGTATTGCGAAAATATGCGATTTATCCTTCGAATAGCGAAGTATGCGATCTAGTTACATTATGATCCGAATCTCTGGTGCTAGGCGTAATGAGTATATCGAGTGGTAACAACGCATGAAAGTGCGGGTTGTTACATTAAGGCATTAGGTAAACCTTTTTCTTTTATACCATTTTTATATCTTTACCCGAAAGTTATCCCCTAGTAGCCAATGTTGAGCCTAATCCCTTCGTTTGACCACCCTTTAGCCAATAACATTAAAACCTTTTTCTTTTAAACCCGTGTGATGGAAATTCGATTATAGTAGTCAAGTTTGTATAGTTGTTTGTTGTATGTGTATAAAAAAAAGAAGAGAGAAAATTCAGAAAATGTTATGAAAAAGACGAGAAAATTGTTGAAAAAGGAACAAAAATATGTGTTCTTAGTTGAGAAATAAAAGGCGATAGCTTGTTGCCTTCTAGTTTGATATTGGTAGTTAGTTGTGCGTAGATTCGTTGTTTTGTAATAAAAATCGAATATTCATCACCTTAGCCACTTTAAAATATCCCATTTCTAACCCTTAGCGTAGCCCCGTTACAACCCTTACAAAGACCTTATGACTTGTGCTTAGTATTCGTGATCGGTGGTTGAGAATGATTGAGTTGCAAGCCTATGCGGGTACGTGTTCTAATCGGTTTGAGCGATTAATTGATTGAAGTTCTAATACATTATACACATTAGCCAAATTGTAAGCCGAGTGGAGAGAACATTGTGAGGGATGTCCATAACTTGCTAGTTTTACGGGCGGGTTAATCTTGGATAACCATTGTATATGTGAATGCTCACTTTATCGTTAAATATGTTGTAAATTGTAAAAGGTTTGAACTTTTGTATGACAATAGACCTTAACCTTTGTCTCGGGAATGGGAAGTGTATTCGTTGTTCGACCCACGTGAAAGTGAAAAACAGATTTGCTTGAGGGCAAGCAAAAGACAAGTGTGGGGATGTGATACGTGGTCGAAAACTGGTTATCGTTTGTGCTTAAGTTGATGTTTTTACATAGCTTTTAATCTTGAATAGCCTACTTTTAATTGGATTCGTGTTTTACAGGTCTAAAAGAGTTTAAGGAGCTAATCGGATCATCCGGAGATGTGAAATGAACAAAACCGGGTTAATCATGAAGATTGGATGTGTTTTAGGAATTTTAATGGATTTAAAATGAATATATTGGAAGATGGCATGATAGAGGGCTGAATTACAAGTACGTGGGCGAAAACGGTGAGTAAAACGGAGCTATAACGAAGAAGTTATGAAGAAAACAGTTTCGGACAAAACATGAAAAACTAGAGGCCGTCGGGGACGGGCTCTAGAAAGTCCCGTCGTCAAAAGGTGCCCGTAAACAGCCAAACAAGCCGTCCGGTGATTTCAGCAAATGGGAAGGCCGTCGACGACGGGTCCCAGGCCGTCGGCGACGGGTTGTGGTTTCCTGAAACGCGAAAATTGGGTATCTTTGATATAGGAACGATTCTTATTGGTTCATGGAACATTGGAGACGGGAGTTACATGATCTTGGGTGTTTGAACTTGATTCTTGGAGCCATTATTCACCCACGATTCATCACCAATTCCATCTACCATCTACAACATCATCCGAATCAAGAACAATCATCATCAATCAATCATAATCCCCAATTCATCCTAAACCCTAATTCTCCATACCATCAATCCTTCTACCATCATCCTTCACCAAACCTTCATCATCCATCAATTCTCCATTGTTCAAGCTTCGAGATGACTCCATTCAAGTTCCAAGCATCTGGTGTTCAAGCTCCTTCAACCATGAGCGGCTAAATACCTTGGTTTCACCCGGTGTAGGTAGTTGTTTAATTTAGGGTTTCGAATTGTTTCTTGCTTCAACTTTCTGAAAAATTGTGTTTGATTTTTGAAACCTTTGACAATAGTTTGCATTTGTTTCGTATTCGTAAATTGTCGAACGATGTTAAAAGTTATGACTTTACGAAATGGTTATGTGTAGTATGCATTTTCTTGGTTAGGTTTTACTTGTGTTGATTACAAAGTGCATTCTTGTCCGTTTTTCGAAGCGTTGATAGTTATTGGCACCTAAGTCACGGTACACTAAATCCGCTAATCATATGCAATTGAGTTGGGTCTAAAAACTTGTAGAAACCCTAGGTTGACAATTACCGAAACCGGGTGTGAACCCTTTTTCTTATTATCGTTTAGTAATCAATCTTTCTTGCAATCGTTAATTCATAGTTATTAATCAATTAAATCAATTCCATTAGTTTAATTTCACATCTTTCAACAAAACAAAAAGAAAACAAATATCATAGCAAGCTTCATAATTGTGACACTTCTCTATAATTCAATCGAATCCACTCGCAAACCACATACTCTTCGTGGTTCGACCCCTTACTACCACTAGCTATTTGTTAAGGGTAATTTGGGCTTATAAATCTTATCTTTGACCGGAGCGCGACACTCCGATCACAAAGAAATGCTGGCGAGCACATAGGTTTTGTGAGAGTGTCAGATTCATGGCTCGTTTACATGTTGAAATAACTCGTACAACTTCGTTAATCGATATTAGAAAACCTTGTTTTGTAAAATGTTGGTATTGTAAAAGGAATAACCAAGTCAAAACAGATTGGTTATAGTTTATAAACCTCGATGCCATGAATCTTAACCCAAAACTTTTGTTTTCGTAAACCAAATCGTAAATCGTTCTCGTAATAAAACTCGTATGGTTTATATCGTTTAGTGAGCCTCGTTGTGTGACATCCTTTAAAATTGTAATTCGTTCATGTAATAAACCATCGTTCATTTGTTTAAATCGATCAAATCGCTCCAAATCGTTCAATCGTTCAAATCGTTCTCGTTTAAATCGTTCTTGTTTTAATTGTGAAAATTATTTTTGGTCGTCTCGCTAATAACATTCAAACCTTCGTGACTCGTTCATCGTTCAACTTGTTCAACTCGTATTAACAAACCACCAAAGGGTAAGTTAACAATCATCAGGTTCAGTCGTTACCCACCTAACCCACACATAATCATGGGTGCAGTCTGATAACGGGATTTTTCGGATCCTATGGTACCATAACCTAATATTGGTCGGTTCGGCCAAAATTAATGAATGTCATTCGTTATGTAACTACAACCAATAAGCTCGTTCACATTATTGAAATCGTTATTAGTTTAGTATAAACCATCTTACTCGTTTTGAAACCATCGTTAAAATCATCGAAATCGTTTTGATACATATGAATCACCCCAAAACAATCGAAAACTGTAAAAGAGGGGATCTATGTACTCACCTTTTGGTGCGTTTTTATATGTTAACACAATCCCTCAAATTGTTTATTCGTCCTAAATTAAATAAGAATGATTTAATAATCAAAAACCCACAAAAATACCGAAGTTTCTCCGATACTTAGAATTTTCACATAACTTTGAGATTTCTCGAAAAGTTATTATTTTTGATTATTTTGGTGTATTTGTATATATATACACTCAAGCGTAATACACATAATCTTGTTAACACTAACACATCATCATACACATATTGTAAAACACATAGCACATTGTAACACATAAAATTTACACATGAACAACCCATTATAGTTTATGTCGAAAAACACTTATTTTAGCGATTCAGTAACATTTTTGGGCGTCGGAAGTCACGTATGACTAACCAAACACCAAGTAAACTTAATATAAGTTAAAATACTTATTTTTATATCAAAAATATCAGTTTACTTACTGATCTAAAACAGTTTTATAAAAATCCTCCGAAAAGCCTAATTTTTAACCGTTTTACCGCATGGTTTTGCATCAAACGTTACTCGAACCATCCCAAATCGAAACGACTTGAAATTTTAACATAACCCATGTTGTTTACTGAATAAAATAGTGGTTATACTCATGATAGTGCAGGTCTTACATAAAGCACATAAATCATACAAATTTCACATAATTTACCACTTTTTAAGCTATATGTACAACATGCAAAGCTATCAAACCTATGTCAAAGTTTCATGCTATTATAATTTACCAAATAATGTTTTTTTTAGTGTTTATAATGTGTTCTAAAATATTTTTGTCATATAACCTTTTTTTATCACTTGTTGAGCTTTAAATCAACATGTATTCTCATGTACAAGTGCCTAAAGCACACTATCATATCATCAACATTTCATATTAATCTAAATGCATCAAATATGCAACTTATTCATGTTTATTTGCTGATGTATTTGAACATTTATCATATCATGTATAGATCATTAAACACTTGCGTTTTAACTATCATTCAAGAACAAGCAACAACATAAACAAGTACTTATCAAGAAATCAAACTTCAAAACTCATACACACATATATATATGTACGGTTATATACATACATAAACATCACCATTTTTATTTGTATCAAGACCCATTTCTTTTTAGATTTCAAGTTTGTGAAAATTCCAAGATTCAAGAGAAACTTCAAATCATCAAGAACAACCAAGAATCAAGAGTATGATTTAAACATAAATGTTATACCTTCAAGATTCAAGTAAGTTGTTGGATGAGATTTTGATGATAGGGAGCTTGAAATCACTTGAAAGCACCATGGAAACTCCTTTGGATCTTCACACTAACTTGAAACTAGCTTGAAAAGGAGCTTGATCTTCAAGAACAAAGTTGCAAAAGATGAAAGTGGGAGTGATGGGGTGTTTACGGTTTGGGGAAGGAGAGAGAGAGAGTGGAAGATTGAGTGTAGATTGCTTTGTGATCTTATGAAAGATTTATAGAAGATATATAGAGATTTGGAGATCTAAGGTGATGGCATGCAACAACACATGGCCAAAATAAAATCAAGTAAAGATCTAGGAAAATATTTGGTGGGGGCCACAACAAGTGACCGTAAATCTCAAGAGGGGGGGGGGGGGTTAAAGTGTAAGTTTGTTTGGTAAAATAGATAAAACAAGTATTTATTGGATACCGGGTATTTTATCTAGCGTTTAAATCCCGGTTTATGGCGTTCTAAATTATTTTTATTATTCTATAAATATAAACTCGCCAAAATATTACTGAAATAAATTTCAGTTGCCGAGACTTGCTGTGTTGTCTGCGTTTTGCAGTATAAGCACTGTGTTATGCGGTAACACGCGGTACGCGCTTACACTTGAAAAATAACGTTTTTAAGCGTTTTAATTTATTTTCCAACACGAACCAGGTTAAAAGTAAAATTTTAATCACAACAGAATATTTTTGGGATTTAAATATTATCCGGGCGGTCACCAACGTTCGTTTCGCAGTTTTGTCGTAAATAGTTCTAAAGTTCGAATAAACATGTTTTTGCCATACCGAATCCTTCGAAACTTATTTCTAAGTTATGTAAAAGGTATTTAGGGTATGTTTGGTTTATGTCACAGTTCCAGAGTATACGTCGCGTTAAACTGATTACATTTACGCACCAGTTTGCATATAACCTTCCAGAAAGCGATTAAAGCTTGAAATCGGAATCGAATTAAATTGTAAAATCATCAAACACAATTACACATATAATAACACCAAAGCACATTGTTTTATTGATAATCAACATTGTTTTACATTATACGATGATTACAGAACACAGTTGTCACATGAGCCATCTTTCTTCTTAACAAATAGAATAGGTGCTCCCCAAGGAGATGAACTTGGTCTAATAAAACCCTTCTCCAATAGATCATCCAGCTGCGTTCTTAGTTCCTTCATTTTTGTCGGGGCTAAACGATAAGGAGCTCGTGCTACTGGGGCTGCTCCTGGTATAATATCAATTTTGAATTCCACTTGTCTATCGGGAGGTAAACCAGGTAACTCTTCGGGAAAAAACGTCTGAATATTCAGAAATAACAGGAATATCTTCTATCTTGGGTTTTGGTTCATCTATAGTCACTTGTGCCATGTAAATGACACAACCTTTTTTCAAACATTTTGATGCCTTAAGCATAGATACTTGTTTAGGCAATCCATACTGCGTATCTCCTTGAATAGTAAGTGGCTCACCATAAGGGGTCTTAATGACAACTTGCTTCTTATCACAGACAATTTGGGATTGGTTACGAGATAACCAATCCATGGCTATTACTATATCAAATCCTGCCAATTTCAACGGAAGCAAAGATAGCGGAAAAGAGTGATTCCTAATGGATATGAAACATCCATCTAAAATTGTTGAAGCAGTCTCTTTGGTACCATTGGCCAATTCTACCTCATATTTTATGTTTAGAGTTTTAACAGACAGATTTATCAGTTTACAAAATTTATTGTCTACAAAAGACTTATCTTCGCCAGAATCAAACAAAACTCTAGCACAAACATCATTGATGAGGAAAGTACTTGTTATAGCATTATCATTCTGCACTGCCTCCTCAGCATTCATCTGGAAGGCTCGAGCATTTGTCTTCTTGGCCTCTTCAGGCTTCTTTGGGTTTTTTGGGCAGTTGGTCCTTATGTGCCCCTTCTCGTTGCAACCATAACATGTTGCGTTTTTCATGTTCTTGCATTCTAGAGTTTTATGCTCCTTTGACTTGCAGATTCCACAAACTTTAGGTTGCGGCTGCTAGTCAAGTCTGCATTTCCCAAAATGGTGCTTCCTGCAGATTTTACACTTGGGCTTCTCACCTGTCTGTTGGGAGTCCTTCTTAAACCCAGAACTCTTCTTATGCTCAAAGTTACCCTTTCTTTTCTTGTCGGAGCGACGTGAGCTCTCATCACCGGTGAGACCATTTATCACATTTTAACATTCCATTTCTTTAGCGTACTGTGATTGTCTACTGATGTACTATCATTTCATCTTTTTACACAAAAACTCATTTTTGAATTTTATCATGTTTTTGGCTTTTTCAAAATTTTCTAATGTTTTTGTATTTTCTGAAATTTTACTCCCCCTAAAATTCAAAACATTTAAAGAAAATTTGACAGACCGATGTAGACAACTTTGTCTCGCCATCCATTTTCTGCTTTACATGTTCTGTTTTGCAGAAAATATACCCCCATGATTTACAACACATTGATATTTTACAGTTTGAAAACCGTTTTTCAATCTTGTGAAATTAATCATGTTTGTTCCGCCGTGAGGGTTTCGGCATATTCAATTAACATATTTTTGATTTTTTTGAAAAAATTTTAAAAAACAAACACATTTTTGATTTTTCAAATTTTTGACAAAATAAAAACATATTTTTGGTTTTTGAATTTTTCAGTTTTTAGGGTTTTGAAATATTGTTTATTTATGTACAGAAATCAAACAAACTCCCTGTATCAGTTGCAGGGTTCATCAGCCTTCTCCTCTCGTGCAAGGCTGCTCCGACACTCTTCTGGTTGACATTCAATTGTCTTGAGCACCTACACATTCAACTAATTCAATCACTTGAACACGTTAGCCCAGGTCTGCTTGACCTTAGGCATTTCAACACAATAAGCTTCATTCAATTTTGGAAAAGTATCGTCGTTTTGAACAAACAACTTTTCAACTATTACTTCATCCTTTTTGATTGAATCCGTTTTCTGTTCAGAAACAGATTGTGTCTTAACCACCCACCCTTGTCCTTTTGAAGCACTTCTTTTGTAAAAATGTGATTCATTTTGAACATTTTGATTTTGAACAACAACTTTTGTCTTCCAAAACTGATTTGGTTTTGTTGTGTCGACAGTTGTTTTCCAATTTTGTGTTGTTCTAAATCTGGGTATGTGAGAATTCCAGGTTTGTCTTGAATCAAACCTATTAGGATTTGATTTCCAAGTTTGATTCGAAGCAAACTTGTTTGTGTTGTACCTCCAAGTTTGTTTTGAATCAAATTTGGTTGACCTTTGTTTCACATCCTCATATTTCTGTTTCTCAACATCATCAGACTTCTTTTTCGTTTCAACACCAACAGGTTTCAGATTTGGACACTTGCGTGCAAGATGTCCAGTTTGATCACATTTAAAACATGTTCTCTTTGAGACATCTTTGACCTGTTGTTGTTGCTTTTTCTGAGCATAGAACTCTTCATTAGACTGTCGTCTAAATTTGAGTTCTTTCTCTTCTTCGGAACTTGTTCCGTGAACAAAATTCATCTTTTGCTGATAATTTGGAGTTTCATTTCTTTTCCAATTCTGTTTCTTTTTATAACCCAAACCAGCCTTCATGTTTTTCTTTTTGTAACCATGTTTGTTATAAAAAGTTTTGTGACTCTTTCCAGCAAACTTTGGAATCTCAGACTTTTCAATTTCAACCATCTTGAAAACTTTTTCCATCTTTTCTGAAATCACATTCTGAATCGGGACTTCAAGATCTGAGAATAATTTGTCTGATCGAATCATGGTATATACCAATCCTTTTGAATCATCATTCGCCTTTTTCTCAGATTTTGAGTTTTTCAGATATCCTTCATGAAAACTACCTTCATTTTCATCCTGTGATTCAGATTTACCTGTATCAACCGACTCGTCTTTCAAGACACTTTGAACGACCATACCTACCACCTCTGAATCACTAGAATCATCAGATTTGGAATAGGTCATGTCAATGTTTTCTGGTAACTGATCGACCATGTTGAAAGCTTTTTCCACCTTCTCGTCATCATAGAACGTGAATTTTTCCTCAAACGGTGGTGGAACTTGATGATATTCCGAGCCAATACCTTTTTTGTTTTTCTTAGAATCATCATCACCCGGTTTTTTGTTCAAAATTCTTTCAAGTACATATGATGATGCATGATAACTATGTAACTTGTTGTTATCCTGTTCTAAATCAGCTATTTGACGCTTTAGCTTAGCAACATCCTCAATGTATGAATTGACAACTTGTTGCTTTATTGAATACTGTTGCTTAAGCGTATCAGTTGTTTCAGAACAGTATCTCAATCTAGATTGAACAAGTTTCATTTGACTCTTCACATCTTCATATGACTGTTTTGTAATGTGGTAATCCAATTTTATTGAATCATATTCTTTTTTCATTTTTTGACATGCATTTTCTTTTTGTACACATTCTTCTGTTATTTTTTAAACCTTTTCTTTTAAATTTTCATGTTCTTTTTCTAAATTTTTACATTTTTGAGAAAGTTTTTCTTCATTTTCTTTTAAAACTTTTTCATTTTCTAGCATTTCTTTGCATTTTTCTTTGAAAACATTTTCTATTTTAGTAAATTATAGATCTCTTGTTCTGAACTTTTCGTCTTTTTCAGTACAAGCACTGCATATTTCCATGCATTTCTTGCACTGTTCAACAGTTTTGTTTAAGACTTCAGAATCAGATTTTACCTCAGTGATTGGTACTTCAAGTTTTTCTGTTGTCTCTATCTGATCAACATTTTTCTTTTGTTCTTCTTCACCAGTACCAGCATCACCACCAACGTCAGCATCCGATCTCTCTATCTTCACTTCTTCTTCTTCTTCTTCTTCTTCTTCTTCTTCTTCTTCTTTCTTCTTCATCTCTTCTTCAGTCTGCTGTTCTTCATTAACAGCTTTCTTTTCAACAAATTTAGATTCACCAACAACTTTCTTTAGTTCATCCACCATGCATTCAACATTCTTCTTCATCCTCTCATCATCTCTTTGTCTAAGACTCACAGTCATGACGTCTCTAACAA
Organism: Helianthus tuberosus; assembly: GCA_030545235.1. Classification (NCBI taxonomy): domain Eukaryota; kingdom Viridiplantae; phylum Streptophyta; class Magnoliopsida; order Asterales; family Asteraceae; genus Helianthus; species Helianthus tuberosus. The sequence continues at coordinate 36,759 of JARYGA010025897.1, read as the reverse complement.
TTTTCTTCAGCTTTTTCTCATAATTCTTATCTTTTGCAAGATTTGAATAAAACTCGCCAGACAGAGGAATTACAGCAAGAACATCTTCATACACTATTTCCTTCTTGTGGACAATTGGTTCACCATCTCTGTTGACATAACATTCTCATTTTTTGTCATATCTTCCATTGTTTATGGCTTCTTCATACTTTTTTTCCATTTCTTGAATCCTATAACCAACGATACATCTTTCTCTGTATGTCTTTTCATCCAGAATCTCTTCACGATTTTTCTCTTTTATCTCAACGATGAAAGCATGATGTTTATTCTTTGATATAGTTCTGCCATGTGCTGTGAACTGATCATCAACAAGATCATCTTCTGGAAGAAATTCCCTCCAGTCAAACCCTACGTCATCTTGTATTACCACACATGCTCTTGATTTCTCTTTGGGATTATTTTCAATCAGTTTCGGCTTTTCTTTGCTACGGTGGTAAATCGCCTTTCGGTAATAATCTTCTTTGAAAGGATTTTGGTTTCCATCAACTGCAGAATTGTTGCATTCTCTCTTGAAATGACCTTTCTGCTTACATTTGAAGCAGGTCACTTTGGATTTATCAAATCCCAGCTTCGTTGACGGACCACCGATTGTCTGTTTCCCAGTAATCTCCATGTACCTTTGAGCTCTGCGGATGCAACTTGCCAAACACCAGCGAATGTCAATGAGTTCCATCTCTTCCGGATCGATCTAATCGTAGTCTTATTTGGTTAACTCTGAGTTTCCAATTTTACCAGCTACCAGACCTTCATATGATTCCAGGACAGATGCAAGAAAACTCATTTGCTGCTTAGCAGAGTTGATGCTCATTGCAGGAGAATTTTTCAACTTAAAAGCGATGTTGCAAAGAATTTCCTCTGATTCTTCAGGATTTACTTTTGCAGAAGACGAATGATACCCTGGATTATAACTTGATGAATCTTTCTGTGGTTCTTTTGCCTTTTCAACACTGAATGATGTCTTTGGTGATTCACCAACTGTCACCGAAGGTATGTTACCTTTGTAATAAAGACCAACATTCTGTTGATGTGAAGAACTGTTCATCTTGCTCTGTTTCTCCAATTCAAGCTCATGAGTTCCAATCTTCTCAATCAGCACATCAAGAGTAATTGTTTCATATAACACATCGTTTTTCAAAATAAACACAAATGTTTGCCACTGATCAGCTCGTGGTAACGCTTCTACGATTTTATCAATAATTTCCTCTCGTGTTTTAACAGTATTAAACCTATCAAGTTCAATTTTTAAATGGCAAAATCTTTCAATCATTTGCCTCACCGACTCTCCTTTTAAACTATCAAACAAATCAAACTCTTTCTTTAGCAAAGTAATTTTATTTTTCTTTATTTGTTTAACCCCCTCAGCTTTAATCCTTAAAGCTTCCCAAACAGATTTTGATGACCCGTCATGTTCAAGTAATGCAAAAATGTCATTTCTAATCGATGATTGGATTAGAGCAATCATTCTCTGTTCATATGAGAAGTTTTTCTTGTCATCAATGGTTAGGCTCTTGAGTGGGATTTCTTCTCCTTTGTCATCGATAGGTCTATCATATCCAAACTCTAAACAAAACCAGCTCTCGTGCACGTACGCTTTGGTCCAGTTGATGAAACGCTCCTTCCACCACGTATAGTCTTCAATACTATCCAACTTTGGTGGTTTTGAGTGCGTCCCATAAAAATTATCATGATTGATATTTTCTGTTATTACTTTTGAGATGCTTTTTGGTGCGACAGTCGATGTTTCAGATGATTCGGATGTAAACGCCTTGTAGAACGTGTTATAAAATTCTTCAGCCATGATGCTCCTTGTTTTTCTCATACCTGAATCACAAGAATACAAACAAAAACAATCAGTTTAAACACTTATCAAACAACTAGACCGGACGGGTATCCGATTGAGTGAAGTCAACAAAAGTCAACAATAAAAATGATAGGGTGGCAACGGATCGGATGGTAATCCGATCGAGTGACGATCCGACACTTGGACAATATGCTCTGGATTGGGTGGTGATCCGATCGAGTGACGATTCGATGATTGAAAATGTGCCTTGGATCGGGTGGTGATCCAATCGAGTGGCAGTGTGCCTTGGATCGGGTGGTGATCCGATCGAGTGACACCAACCAATTATCGGATGGTGATCCGATCGAGTGGGTATCCGTTGCTTATCAATATGCCTTGGATCGGATGGTGACCCGATCGAGTGGGCATCCGATACCTGACCCTCTTGTGTTGATGATCGGGTGGGTATCCGATCGAGTGGGTATTTGATACTTGACCTGAATCACAAACAAATGAAATTTTTAGAATCGGATGGCAATCCATTCGGATTGCCACTCAATACTTAAACCTTAAAACTTGAATGAACAATGTCTCTTGAATCGGATGGTGATCCAATCGGGTGACAGTCAACAAAGTCAACCTCTTTAATTAATTGCAATGGATCGGGTGGTGATCCGATCGGGTTGCAATCCGAGACTTTGACACTTATGAGTTTAACAAATCAATGTACAACGGATCGGGTGGTCATCCGATCGGTGAACATCATCAAGAACAGTGACGAACATGCTTAACAGATCGGTCAGAAAAATCTTGATTTCTCACAAATTACATGGAGTTTTGATCTGAAATTTTGTAGGCTTATAGATCAATGATTTTCGCACATAATATCCAAAAATCAGCCAATTTTAACCGTAAAATCCATGTTAATTTTGCAATTTTCAGTCTTAAAAGTGTCGAAAATAGAAAAGTGAAGAAATTTGACAAATCTGGATTAATTTTGATCTGATTCTGATGAGATCTTGTGCGAATCCGTGTGATTGATCCGTGCAATCGAGCTCCTGCTCTGATACCACTTGTAGGATCAGTTTTTGACTCCGAAACGATTGCGTATCGACACGTCTGATGTGCGGAATCCGTACACGTGCGTGGACCGAACACAAGAACCGTTCTAAATTTGTGATTCTATAGAAATGTATGAAATCGTACAAAGCACCACGAATCACCTTTTGCCTTTCTCTCTCTAGCCTCTAAGCTCTTCAATCTCCCAAATGGCAAAAGTTGCTAAAGCTAACCCTAAGGGTTCTATTTATAGGCTAAGGGGCTTAATGAAATTTCTCGTTAATTACATAAATGCCACCTTGCCTTTTACTCTAAATATAACACTAAAAGGCTCGTTTCCTTCAGTTTCTTGGTACGAATCGTATTGACGGAGGTGATAGACATTACTGCACTAACATTAACGGGTCTTATTTAAGTTATAAACTTAGACCGGTTAGTTTTAAGAAAGGTTTATGGTACGAAACGCAAGATTAAGCGGTGACCGGATTGAAATGTAATTTAGACCCAACAAGTATGGAGACTTGTATAAAATGGGTAAACTAAATACATTCTGGATTTTGAAGTAAAAATGATAAGGTTTGACCCGTTTCGGTTAATTTATGCAAACTAGTTACATAAACCGTACCGAACGCGTATATGCATAACGGGAAATCAGATGAGTCAAGTACAAGTTCCATAAGTTATTATGCTTAAAATATGTTGTGATATCGGTAGAATATCTACAATTATGCCCAAAACGAATTTAAACCAATTTAAGCCCCGTAAGGGTATTTTTGTCATTTTAAAGTTTATAAAAGAGATTTAATAGTAAACTGAGGTTCTGGCCTAAAACATTCAGTAAAAATATTTATTTTATCAAGTTATATCAGTAAGATATAACCATATGTGAAGTTTATCATTTATGGCCAAACTACGCACCGTATGAGCATTTTGGTCATTTTCACATATGTTTTAAGGACCAAATTGGAAGTCTGAGTTCAAGACTTATAATTACTTTTAAAATATTAAAATTTATTTATAGAAATAGTAGGTATCATGTCTTAGGTGCTAAATATGGTTTTACACCATACTATGCGCCTAATTTGCGTAAAAGTCGATAATTGACGATATGTGAGATGTTTATGGAAATCTGAGATTTTGATCAGCTTTAAATGTTTAAAATACTTTATTTAATATATAATATCAGTAGAAAAAGGTTTGATGTGCAAATCATATGTTAATCTCATTTTATGAACGAAAAGGGTATTATCGTCATTTACCGAATTATACGAGAACTCAATGATATGGTCAGTTTATTATCTGACCAAAAATTCTAAAAATCCCTAAAACTAATATCAAAATAGTAGGTAATGAGTTTGGTGTCAAAATTTGGGTTTAAACATGATTTATGCTAAAAATGTAATTTAATTAACAAAAAGTTTCGTTTTACGATATCTTGCATAACTTTAGTTTGAGACCAGGAACTGATGTCAAATTTATTGGACATACTTATATATCAGTACTAAAATTTTTCGTCCTCTCACATTTTCAAAAATCTCGTTTTTATAACATAAGGGCATAATAGTCAACTTTTAAGCAAATAACGGAAACATGCAAATGAACTATGATTTCTAAGGGACCATGAAGTATAACCTCAGAGGGTTATACTAACATATAATATGGTCACAAAGGAACCCTAAGGCATAATGAAACTAAGCTAATTCGGGTCAGAACTAAAAGTCAAAGCAAAAGTCTACTTTTGCGACTTTCGTTTGCGAACCGAGCCAAAACTCAGAATTGTCGGGTTGAACATGTCTAAACATGTTCTTATATTTTTTACCAAGTTATTATAGTGATAAAACTGATTTTATAGCTTCTACATTATCAACTATGAATTTATTTAAATCCGACTCGTTTGACTTTTATTTTAACTAGTTTGACCCGACAATTAACTAAGTAAATGTGATAATTAGGAGGTGCCATTTTGAGGGATTATGACCTACTTAATTACCAACACATAGTCACTTTCAATTTGAATAATGGCTGGACCGTTAGTGATTAATCATAAAGTCAAAGTATAATTACGATATCTTTGACTTTCGGTCATTAAACTAAATAAAACTTAACTATAGAGGCTAAGAACACTTACAAAGGTCCTTAGCACGAAATCTTGAACTTATAGAGCTTCCTTTAGGTCCAGGTTGCTCCAGAGGTAAAGAAGTGAAGTAAAAATGAAGTGTGCAAGTTCCACATGAACAAACAAGGCCCTTTATATAGGAAATTGAAGGTTCTGGATCATTGCAGCTGTTATGGGGAGTCACCAGATGTTAACAAGTGTCCCCATGGCATTAAAAACCATTTGCACAGTCCCTGGTAACGAAAACTAGCATGCAATGGTGGTAGAATGGCTGCAACATGCAGTTATCCAGTGAACTGTCGTTGGCAGCTTGGTCGCGGCCCGTGAAGACTCCAACGGGGGCTTACGTGCCCCGCGAGGACCCTTGATTCCGGTAAAAAGTTTGTAAATTTTGCATTTTCAGTCCCTGGTCCTTTTTAAGTTTAAATAACCTTCGTTTATTGCAATATTAACCCCCATAGTTAACTTTTAAAAGTCTTGGGTCACAAAATAAACACCGTTAAGCTCCCGGTTAGTTACGGGATCACCCGAAAGGTCTTATTTTCAAATGTTGACGCATTTGATCCCCATTTCTTGGAATTACCACTTAATTCATTTATATGCATCGAAACTCCATGAAATCAATATTTGATATCCGTGAGAATATAATAAAATATTACAATGCTCCGGGATCGTTAAAAGGTCACTCAGAGGTAACATTTAACATGTTGACACGTTTAACCCCGGTGCTTTGTAAATTCTAAATTTTAAGCACAAACGGATTCTTTCGTCGGATATTATTCTCAACAAAGAATACGAACATCGTGCAAGGTCAATCAGAGGCACAAGTTTGGCTTGTTGACACTTTTGATCCTTCCACATACATCTTTACACTGTTTGACAACTTTAGTCCCTCCAAGTTATCTTTTTACATGATCAGGGTTTATGACACGTGTCATCACTGTATTGGACATGATTTTTGCGAGGTGTTACATCCTCACCCCCTTAAAAGAAATCTTGACCTCGAGATTTACTGAAACAAACGAGGGTATTTCTGTTTCATCGTGGATTCAACTTCCCACGTATATTCTGGGCCTCTACGGGCATCCCATTTCACCTTTACGATTGGTACATTCTTTCTTCGAAGTTTCTTAACCTGTCGATCCTCGATCGACAAAGGTTTTTCAATAAATTTCAAGCTTTCGTCAATCTGCACATCCTTATGAGACATTTCTAGTGACTCATCGGCTAGACATTTCTTTAAATTGCATATGTGGAATACATTATGAATTCCACTAAGCTCTTCTGGTAGATTCAGCTTGTAGGCTACACTTCCGATACATTCGATAATCTCGAATGGTCCTATGTACCTTGGGCTTAGCTTGCCCTTTTTGCCAAAACGCATTACCCTTTTCCAGGGTGACACCTTGAGTAGTACTTTATCACCAACTTCAAATTTTAGAGGTTTGCGCCTCATATCTGCATAGCTTTTCTGCCTATCCCTGGCAGCTTTCAGACGATCACGGATCTGAACAATCTTGTCCGTTATCTCCAGGACTATATTAGGTCCCGATAGTTGGGTTTCTCCAACTTCCGCCCAACAAACTGGCGTTCTGCACTTCCTTCCATATAAGGCCTCGAAAGGTGCGGCTTGGATACTCGAATGATAACTATTATTGTATGAAAATTCAATCAAAGGAAGATGGTCATCCCAATTTCCACCCAAGTCAATAACACAAGCCCTGAGCATATCCTCAAGCGTTTGAATCGTACGCTCGCTTTGCCCATCCGTCTGAGGATGATAAGCAGTACGGAAATTTAAACGAGTGCCTAGAGATTGCTGAAAGATTTTCCAAAAATGAGACGTGTATCTAGTATCCCTATCAAAGATAATAGACACTGGCACTCCATGGAGAGATACTATCTCATCCACATACAGCTGAGCTAGCTTATCGGAGCTGTACGTTTCTTTAATAGGCAAGAAGTGAGCTGACTTGGTCAGCCTGTTGACTATAACCCATATCGTATCATTCCCGTGCTTCATCCTTGGTAACTTAGTAATGAAATCCATAGTTACCATTTCCCATTTCCAAGTGGGAAGTTCAGGCTGTTGTAGCAAACCTGACGGCTTTTGATGCTCGGCTTTAACCTCTGCGCATGTCAGACATTTAGCCACATATGTGGCTATAGATTTCTTCAAACCTATCCACCAATAGTTTGCCTTTAGATCCTGGTACATCTTATCACTGCCTGGATGAACTGAATATTTTGAACTATGAGCTTCTTGGAGGATCACATCTCTAAGTCCTCCATGGATTGGAACCCAGATTCGACCATTTAATCTAAGGATTCCATCTTTTCCATAAGACAATTGATCAGCAGTTACGCCTAACTTCTCATTCGGAAAGTTAGTTTCCAATACAGCTTCCTTCTGAGCAGCTAACAGCCTTTCATGATGATAATAATAAATGGAAATCAAGTTGATGTTCCCCTCGACCTAGGTGGATTTGCTCTCAAGATAAAACTCGAGGACGAGTGTTTTTCGAATACGGGGAGTATGATGAAGGGGCATCCAGTTAGTTGAACCCGAACCCACACCGAACTCGTACCCGTGAGATGATCCGTTGGAGTTGGTTAACATGAGCAAATAATTGGAAAAGATCAATATTATCTTTTATTATTTATTTGAATTTCTTATTTTATTTTTATTTAGTTTCCTATTTAGCATATGATTCCTATTCTATATAAAAGGATCTAGGGTTTATGGTTTTAGGGGTTTTTGATTGATTTTGAATTGAAAGAACATTGTTCTTGGAACCATTTGGTTCGTTTTTATTGTCATTGATTACTTATTGTTCTTGAGTCATTTGATTGCTTCCAAAACTGCATCAGTAATTAAGGGTGGTTTGATGGAAAATGGTGATGTGAATTTTTGAGGGTGTTGAGAGTTTCAAAATTGGTGGAGAGGGCAGTGTGAGTGCAGCGGTTGGTTGTGGTGGGTTGATGGGAGTTGGTGGTGGTGAGGTGGCAGCGGGTGACGGGACTGGCGGTCTGATGGCGGAAACTAGTCGTGGTAATCGAGTTCGGTTTTTGAGAAAATCAACCATCTCAACTAGCATTGACTTTATTCGATCCAACAACTCGTTCCATTCTTGAGCGTCTACAGGAGTGTATCAAGACCGCTCGCTAAGTACCAAACTTGAATCCAAGAAATAAGATGAGAAGCTAGAAGAAATTAGTTAGAGACCATACTAATTTCCCTACTTCCATTCATAATTTCAAAAGATTATGTTGATGCACTACATCTGTCGACTTCGTCTTGTATCGAGTCTTACACTAGTTAGAAAAGATCAGGGCATGTAAAACGAGAAAATGTGATAGATTTAGTGAGATTTCGCTTGAACAATAGTTTAAGTTGAAGGTTTCGCTTGAAGCATATCAAGCGAAATTATTTCATCAGATTTCGCTTGAGACATGCTGATGTCCATCCCAAGCGAAATCTTAAAGTCTATATATAGGGGTTCAGGTCAAGCGAAATCAGAAGTTGTTTTTGTGTGATTTCCATACCGAGGTGCTGCCGGTGTGAGAACTGATTGTAATTGCTTTCATATCAATACAAATCAGTGTTAAAGTGAAGATTCAGCTGTTTATAGGTCAAATACTTGTTTTCCGCACCTGTATTTGATGGAATTCCTCTGAACCGACTCGTTTAGGTCGCGAACACGGTCTTTACAATTGGTATCAGAGCTCTGGAGGAGGAGTTCTGTAAAATTCAGCTGAAACAGTTCAAAATCTCTTACTTCTACATCTTCTTTCATCAGTTCAGAAATTTTTCACGGTAAAAAACTATTCAATTTCTCACGGATTGTTTAAAAGTACAAGATAACAAACCCTTGAAAGTTTCATAGCAAAATTCGACCTAAAAGTGATCAAAATCGACCTTCGAATGGATTTCGCTTGAAGAACAGAGCTTCATTGGACGATTTCGCTTGAAACTTCAAGCGACACTTAACATTTCGCTTCAAACAGGATTTGTTTTCGCTTCAACGTTTTCGCTTCAGTGTTTCGCTTCAAGGTGTTCGCTTCAGGATTCTCACTTCAGAAAGTTTCGCTTGAATCATTTCGCTTCAAGGATTTCGCTTCAATCAGATTGACTATTTCGCTTCAAAGATTGTTTACTTGACCAGTTCGCTTGAAAGTGATTGAAACATGGATAACGAGTTTCACAACGTGTTTGCAACATCGTCTAGTTCATCTTCCATTGCTCAGAACATGAATTCAGAAAACGAAACGGGGACTACTCAGAAACCCCCGAAGCTAATGAGCATTGAGGAATACTATGGATGGAAAGATCGTTTCGAAAACTGGGTGCAAGCAAATCATCTGAGATCATGGGAATGTATTCTGAAAAAGTATATGTTACCACGTTTTGAAATGGAGACAGTAAAACAACTTTCAGAGTTTGGTAATGAAGAACGGGAAATGTATCGAGCTGAAAAAATGATGATCAGTTTGCTTCAACAAGCTATCAAAGAAGACATCTTTATACTACTTCAACATGACAAAACATCAAAGTCAATCTGGGATGCTTTGAAAGTCAAAGTTGAAGGTAGTGCAAACATGATTAAAAGTAAAAAGGCGTTGCTTAAAAAGGAGTTTGACTTGTTCGCAAGTTTGCCCGGAGAAGATACAAAGAAACTCATTGAACGATATTGTCACTTAGTTCGAACAATGTCGATGATGAATATTAACAAAGAAGATGAGGAATGGGTGGATAAGCTAGCTGATGCTTTACCTCAGAAAGAGTGGGGAACATATTTGATGATATTGAAAAATACCGGAGTTTATGAAGGGTTGTCAATCTCTCAGTTCATTGAAAAGATTGAAAGTCAGGATTTGGAACAGCAGAAGATCGCAAGGATGAATAATCCAAGTGGTCAACAAGATGTAAAGATGTATTACAAGGGTAGTGTTCTGACTTCAGAAGCTGAGAGAAGTCCGAAAATTCAGACTGCTTATAGTGTTGGAGATTCTACAGAAAAGACTGATCAAAACTCAAACAAAAGCAACAGTGGTTTCTCATTGTATCCGAGTGTTAATCCGAAAAGCTCATCAGAAAGCTTTCAGTCTCAAAGCACAAAGATGGGAAATGGTTGTGTGATTCAATGCAATATAGCTCTAAATCTTCCAGAAGGTCAAAGTTTTTCTGAAGACATTGCGAAAGATCATATGGCATTACTAGGTTCCGTACTTATCTCATATGAAGATTTAGTTGCTGGTCGAATTGGAAATCCTATGCTTACCAAAGAGGATTACGATCAAATAGATGCTGAAGAGATGGAACTAATGGATATCAAATGGTGTCTTGCAAGTGTTCTTAGACGTGCTGAAAAGTTCAAGACAATTACCGGGAGAAATGATTTTCTTGATGCTTGTGTTTCTACTTTAGGTTTTGATAAATCTAAAGTTACTTGTTTCAGGTGCAGGGAAAAAGGTCATTTTAAGCGGGAGTGCAAGAACAGAGAAGTTAGTGGTGCTCAGAATCCATTTGGAAAAGATGACTACTACCGGAAAGCCATTTATCAGCAAGTTGGTCAGACACAAGACTCACAGACGGCTCATGGTAGAAAGATTGAAGATTCAAAGAAAGGATGTTTGGTAGATTTCAACTGGAGCAAATACATTTCTTCTAACAGCACAGCATGTTTAGTGGACCAAAATGATGAACAACTACCTGAAGGATTCAGCTGGGATATGTTTGTTGATGAAAAGGGGGATTTCAAAGCTTTCATTGCAAAGATTGTTAGAGAACCAAATTTGTTTGCTACTTGGATGAGATCAATTGGTGAAACAGTGAAAGATCAATCGATTACATCTGAAGAAAGTTCAGAAAGTGCTGATTCTGAATCATTAACTACAGATGAGAGTGTACAAAATGATGATACTTCAGAAAAAGAAGTTGTTTTTGATCAAACACCATCTGATTCTGGTATTTCAGATGATGATTCTGAAAAATCTGTAGAGTTTGATCAAACACCGATTGAAAGTAGCAGTGATGATGAGGAAGAGAAACATATTAATATTGCTAAAAATCATCTTTCTCCTGAAAGTTTTCATTTTTATTTTGCAGATCGCATGGAGAAACTGAAGGAGAAACAAGCTGCAAAAGAAAAACAACAAGATGTGAAGGTTGAAACTGTTGTTCAAACTGAAGAAGTTAAAATTGTGGATGAAGAAAAGATGACTGAAACTGAGAAGGTAATTAGTGAATAAAAAGTAATTGAAGTAGTAAAAACAATCGAGATTGAAAAGATTGTTGAAGTTGAAAAGCCTTGCAAGAAGTGTTTGGAAGCTTGCAAAAATTGCGAAGAAAAAGATGTGACTCTGTTTGATAGAGAAAAACTAATAGAAAAGTTACTATCTGACATCAGTTATGTAAAAGAATCTTATAGCGTGTTGAACAGAACAGTGACAGGTCTTCAAACAACGAACTCTGAAAGAGAAAAGGCTTTAACGATGACGAATGCTACGTTGATGACAAAGCAAAAGGCAATTAATCATTACATCGAAGAAAATGCTAATCTAAAGCAAGAGTTGGAGAAAGAAAAGATCGAGAATGAAAGGATCAGAAGGTTATTACTGAGTTATTCTTGTTCTGATTATGTTATTGATCGAGTTTATCCTACTGTTGCAGGTTTTGAAGCATTTCAGGATGAGAAGCAAAAGAATGAGACTGGTAAGAAATCGACTGTTAAATACAACAAGTGTCCGCCTCCTATCTGGGAAGGGTATTCTCCTAGAAAACCGAATGAGGAGCAAGTCGAAAAAGCAGTCAATATAAAGTTAAAATCCGAGACAACTGATGTTTTACCAGATAACATTGACATCACGTTTACCTCGTCTGATACTGATCATGAGTCTGAGTTAATCAAAAAGGTGGTCGATCAGGTGTTGGATATTGAGGAAGTGTCTGAGTCAAAGTTTGAGTCTGGGGGTTCAAGTTCGTTAGTCAACAGTTCAAAGTCGTCGGAAAAATGGTCTTACAGTAAAGAATTTTTGCTATCAAAGGCAAATTTGGATGATGAAACATTTGAAGTTGCATATACTTTAAATGATTCGGACAAATTATACTCTGACAAAGAGTTTCCGATTAGAAGTGTTCGTTTTGACATGATCAAAAAGGTTTTCAAAATGACGGAAATTAATTTTTCTGAAATTAAGGATCTAAAATCTACTGAAAAACCTAAAAAATACACTTCTAGAGTTCAACAAAGGTTAAACAAGAAAAAAAGGAAAAAGGATTACAATTCTGGTTCTAGTTTTCAAAAGAAAACTAATCAAAATTGTAGTTACAAAAAGAAAGGTCTTGGTTTTACTCTATCGGAAAATCGTAAAAATGAAAAATATGTTAGAGATTTTAAATCAAAAATGACATATGTTGTAGGAAAAAGCTATGAAGAGGAGTCAAATAGTTTATTTTGGAGAAAATCAAATCAAGAGTTTCTTGCTGAAAGGAAAAGAACAGGAACTGGAGTTTTTCATCCAATTGGAGTTTTTCCACCAAAAGACACAAGAACTTGTTTTCAATGCCAAGTTGTTGGACACATCGCTCACAATTGTCCAAACAAAGTCAACAAAAAACAGGGAGTATCTGAAAAACTTAAAGAAAAAGTGGTTGAAAAGAATGATTCACCAACTACAAACTTCAAAAATTTTGAAAATTCAAAGAATGAAGTTGGTGAAAATTCTAAAAGATTGTACAAAAAGAATGCAAAAGACAATCAAAAATGGATTGTTAAAAAATCAGATGTACAATCTGGCGATGAATCTGATTTCACAAAATCAGAGGAGTCACAAGATGAGATCAAAGATTTGATGAATGATGTTGACATTAAATCACTGAGTGTGGAAGAGATTAAACAAATGGTTGGTAAAGTAGAAATCTCAGATTTTGATATTGAAAAAACATTTAATGAAAATGTTAAGAAAATTTTTAAGAAAATGCTTGATGGGAAAGTAAAGGGGGTTAAAGATTTTTATGCAACTAAAAAGGCAACTTACAACCCTACTGCACAAGAATTGGAAGCCACCAAGTCTAAGAAGACTTGGGTGGAAGTTTGTTTTCCATGTTAGTCTAAGGACTATGCCGGAGATCCCAAGTTTATATCGTGGATCAGGAATCGGCATTTTTCTAATGTTTGAAGTTTTTGATTGAAAGTTTTTGATAGTGTTTGGATGTTTACAGGTTGTATGACTACGCCGGAGCTTCCAGGTTGGTAAGTGTGAAGCAGGAATCGGCATTTTGATTGGTAAAATGGTGATGTAGATGTAACATTCCTACAAGTGGTATTGTGTTCTACATGTGGTAATTTTTACAATTGGTATAGAAGGTGCATACATGCAAGTGGTAAATCAGGGACATTAATTTGTACTTGATTTGCTACAAGTGGTTAAGAATAGACAATGTGATGAACCACACCCCGAATATACAAATGATTATGTCATCAAAGCTTATTTTCCGGAAAAATCATTTTGATTAAAACAAACTTAAGTGTTTTGAAATCTAAATGAGAAAATAGTTATGTGATAGGGGGAGTTCTGATTGTTTATGCCAAGTGAATGGCGATTTGATGCGATTCGATATCAGTTTGTCAAGTTTTTGTACAGTTTACTTTCAAATTTCCTTTAATGTGTTTGCATTTTAGGGGGAGTAAAATTTTCAGAAAATCCAAAAACATTTGAAAATTTGAAAAAGCCAAAAACATGATAAAATGAAAAATGAGTTTTTGTTGCATATAGAGGAAATGATAGTACATCAGTGGACTGTCACAACATGCTAAAGAAATGTAAAGAAAAATGTGATAAACAATCTTACTGTGGATATGTCAGTAGGTTTTTGCACATTTAGTAGATTGTGATGAGATATAAACCTAAATTTCAAACTTGCTTGTTTTGTGGGTTAACACAAACTTGGATATATAGGTAACCCCTGAAATCTTGTTTGAAAGGTCCCTTATTCTGAGATACTAGGTCTTTATGCTCAGTGATATCTGGGGTATTATCCCGGGACTTCTGATTTTGCGGAAGCAATGGCCTAGTCCCCAGAGAATACTTTACATTTGCTTGAAATATAGCTCACCCTCAGCTAAAAAATGATGAAACATTGAAAAATGCTAATCATGGCTGTTGAAACAAAAGATCCTCTAAAGGGGACACACCAAAAGTCGAAGCCGTCATCTCTCTGCGTATACAGGAGTATCGACCTGAGCTCTCACGGCCCTCGTACTATAATTTATTCCCCTGACAGATATCATCTGTGGTATATTCACCTGTAAGACTGAATATTGGGATCTGGATACGGGAGTATATTCAAGTAGTGGGACACACGGATAAGTTTAAGTTGCTTAAAACATTAACAACATATCTCGGATCAATTGAACTTTGTGTGAGAATTTAAGTGGACAAATATACTGACAATCTAGGTAAATTGTTTAGAACTTAATATGAAATGAAGCTTAACGGTGTTAGTGATATGTTTCATAAACTGATATGATCCTCTTGCACAAACTCACAAAAATAGTGTTTGTAAATATTTCTTTATTGTATTCTTTTACAATCAAAAATTACAAAAAGATTTTAGTGTGTTTTAGCATAAATTTTTAAAAAATCAAAAAGATTTTCGACAACTGATATTGGAAAGCTGATTGTCAAAATTTCAAGTGCTAAATATGATGACTTGGTTGTGAGGGGAAATGAATTTTAAAATGTCAAAAGGTTTGTTAAAATCCTACACTTGGTATTTTTTAAACCTACATTTGGTTCATCATTTGGTATGTAATATGAGAGAGAGTTATCTGATTATATCAGATTGTTGGTGCATTTAAATTGTTAAATTTGGAAAATTTATTTCTGGGTTAAGATTGTTACAGGTGAGCCAGATTAATTCATTCAAAGCTTATGAAAGTCAGAATCTAATCATGAATCTAAAGTTTGCTAGCTGCTGATGCTGATGAACTTAAGGAATCAAGAGATCTGATCAAGAGAATTAGATAAGATCCAGGCAATGATCTTGTAGACAAAATTTGAGTCAGACATCGATCCTGATACAGATGTTGCTGAAGAACGAATGAATGCCAGCAAATCGTGAGGGGGAGTCTGATAGAGCCAGGAGATTCTGGAAAAGAAGATAGAGAGAGAAAAGCCCAGAGACTGATCAAGAATGAAGATGTGAAGACACAGCATTGGTGTGACTCGATAGTCGACTCGTCAACATCTGAGGGGGAGTCTGTTGATGCACTACATCTGTCGACTTCGTCTTGTATCGAGTCTTACACTAGTTAGAAAAGATCAGGGCATGTAAAACGAGAAAATGTGATAGATTTAGTGAGATTTCGCTTGAACAATAGTTTAAGTTGAAGGTTTCGCTTGAAGCATCTCAAGCGAAATTATTTCATCAGATTTCGCTTGAGACATGCTGATGTCCATCCCAAGCGAAATCTTAAAGTCTATATATAGGGGTTCAGGTCAAGCGAAATCAGAAGTTGTTTTTGTGTGATTTCCATACCGAGGTGCTGCCGGTGTGAGAACTGATTGTAATTGCTTTCATATCAATACAAATCAGTGTTAAAGTGAAGATTCAGCTGTTTATAGGTCAAATACTTGTTTTCCGCACCTGTATTTGATGGAATTCCTCTGAACCGACTCGTTTAGGTCGGGAACACGGTCCTTACAGATTAATTCATCCCCTTATAAAGAGGTACAAAATAACAACCAACATATAGCAGCCGATGGGTCTCTAGCCCTTGAAAACGATCAGGCTGCCAGTACTACCCCTTCCGCTTCCGCTTCCAATCCTAATATAGCAGCCGATAGGGTCTCTAGCCCTTGTAAGGATCCGTCCCAACCTTGTGTGAATACCCTTGTGGATACCCATGAAGAACCTGGCTTTGTTGAGGTTGTTAGGAAGAACAATAAGAATGGTCAGAAGCTAAATAGCAAGCCAAAGAATCAAGGCAATCCAAAGAAGGGTAATCGAGAGAATAAAAAAACATCGCATCCAAAGGATATTGAAAGGAAAAATCCTGCTAATCCCCCTGCCCATCCAGTTGGTCCAACTATAAGCCCTTGTTTCATTGAAACGGCCCATACGGGTCCCACTACTCGTTCAGCTAGTAGAAAGGGCAAGGTGTCTTCGGGTTTCAATTTTAGCTGAGCGGTTAATGGCACTTAGCAGAAGGCCCAGAATAGTACTACGCCGACCTAGAGAAATAAAAGCCACATGGAAATTGATACCACCCGGTTTGTATGTTAAATCGTTTTTCGATCCTTGATGTTGAAGCGAGTGCTAAATGTGGTTTTCTTGTCGACGACGAATCTGATTTATACCCCAATGACCCGTTTAATCAAGGCTATAATGAGCAGAATGATCCTTCTTCTGTTGGCGCTTCTTCTTCGGGTCGGGTGCTTCCAAAGTTGAACACGGTTGCCTCGACCTCGACGTCTAATCTGGATGGGGAGGTAGAGGATATGGATGATACTGATGATGATAATGGATACGACTATGGCATCACCCAAGCTCAAAAAGACGCCATACGTAAAAGGATCACGTCAAAGTCCCAAACAGTTTTAGCAGAAGTAGCGAACAATTGGGAACCTGGTGAGAGGGACTATTTCGAGGACCTTTGTATGGAACTGGGTTTGAATCCGGATTTCTGCATTGAAGATGTTGCAGAAGATGTTAGTGGCTCTGCTCGGTTTTTCTCAGGTCTTCTAAAAGACCCGATGGTTGCTAAGCCTAACTCTCGTAAGCAAGCTATGTGTTTCCTCTTTTCAGTGTCATGTATTTTGAGATGGTGTTTGAGTGTAGTTTCTGTAGTGTTTGGGTGGTGGTGGATCATCTGCCTCGCCACTGTCTTCATTCTTTTTTATATTTTTGATTTGGATATAATATTCGTTCATCAGTTGGGTACTCGTTTGCTATTTTCGAGTTGGATATCTGAGTTCTGTTTCAGTTTCTTGGTCTCCGGGGTTGTCAAACGGCTACACACTTGTTCCGGGTTTGTTGTCTCGCACACTTGTTCAGGTTTTGTTCTTGTGCCACACATTTTTTGCTGGGTTTTGGCCTAGTTCCGAGTTTCCATCAGGCTCCGGGTTCATCCAGGTCCGGGTTTGTCTGAAGTTTAGGCCTGGGTGTCTGTGTCTGGCAGAAGGTAAGCTTATTATTTTGTTTGGTTGGGCCGGTTTTTTTTGTTCCTTCTTTGAAGGCCCAGGTGGGCAGTTATGTTGATCTGCTGCTGTGGTGTTCTGCCAGCCCTTTTATATTGGGTTCCCGCTATCCAGGCCCATCATCAGTGCTTCCTTTTCCTGTTCTCCTTTGAAGGCCCAAGACTAGGGGTGGATCATGATTAAAGGCCCAACTTTTGGGCCTGTGTTTTTATGTATTTCGTTTAGTGGTTTTGTTGTGGCTGTTATGTTTTTGTTTTCTAGAGGTAGAATCTTATATTTTTTCCTACTAGTTCGAGTATGTTTTATAGCGTAGTTGGATTATATATATTATTCTCTTTTGTGAGGTTCCCGAAGCTTGTTTCGGGGTGTCCTCTTTTAGGAGTCTCGGGGGGTATGCCCCCTTAAAATCTGTAACACGTTTCTTTTGGTATATATTTGCCGGGCTAAATGCTCACTTATCCAAAAAAAAAAAACAACCAACAAGTAAACCACTACTACCCTAAAAATTGGAAAACATGGAAACATTGAGAACTGGTTTCTTTTTCATTCTTTCTCCTCCTTCACAAAGATTTTCCAGTTGATCCCATATTTCCTTAGCAGATGCACAAGCATCTACTTGTGAAAATATGTCATTTGGAAGTGCCATAATAAGAAGTGATTTAGCCCTTTCATTAGCAGATACCAGATCCTTATCTTATTAACTCCAATGTATTTCACCTTTGGGAGCCAAGGAGATAGGAATAGCTGGTGTGTGCTCAGTTGCTGGAACTGCTGGTATTTCAATAGTGGGTATATGTGGGCCTCTCACAATGGATTGAAACAGTGCTCGATCATGTCCATTTTAGAAATTGATCATCCTGAGTTTCCATTGGGGGTACTCTTCTCTGACCAAAGTCGGAGGTTTTGACATAGACCCAATGTTGAATGCATTATTCCAGGTTTGAAAGTTTGCAATATTTAGTTTAAGAGATGGATATCAAAAAAATATAAGCAGTTGATCTTTTGAAAATAATTTATTCATTCTGCTCTGATACCAATTGTTGATCCCAGATAGAGATACCCAAAGACTTAATATGGCAAGTGATTTCAACAAATAGGAAAATATTGTGCGGAACTAGAAATCAAACTTTCAGGAAACAACTTACAGAATTTTTCAAGTATATTAATGACTTTATAAAACAAAGTTATTGGATGTAAAAATGAATGCTTAAAGAATTATGTGCGAATGGTAATGGAGTTTGTGGTGTGTGTATTAAATGCTTAGCTCAACTCATTTAACCTTTTGGGTTGACCTCTCTATTTATAGAGAGTCTGGATCATGAATAAACATTTGTTTATTCATTCATTCACTTGCTTTGCACAAAGTGACTTTTTGGCATATTCATTGAATCGGTTATTGCTAACTTGCTACTTTTCAGTTATGTTAGGGTTATCTCTAAGACAAGTTGGTCCACCAGAATTTATGGTGACCAACTTACCAGAATTCTGATGAAATTGATCATTACCAGATTCTGATGATAAATACCAGATTTATCATCAGACTTCATCAGAATAGTCTTGTCTGATTGTCTTCTTTGTCTTGATCACTTCCTGATACTTAGTTGAAGATGTGTCTTTCATTTCTTCTTGTCATGTTATTATGTAGGTACCTTTTTAGTGATATTCCTTGATTGTATCTTTAGCTTATGATCAGGTTGATCATCTTTTTCTTCAATACTTACATTAAAGTTTCCTAACACTAACAACACACATGAGACCAACTCTCATTCTACTACCAACTAACAATATCTTGAAAGTTTTAAGAATTATTCCATTTTAGACCTTTAACTTTCAAAACTTGTCAACTTCGCCCATTATGAAGATGCAAAAGTTAGACTGAAAGTAGATTTTAAGTGGGACAAATTCGAGTTCCAACATCAGTCCATAAAAAATAAGATAGAAAATAAACTCTTTTTGGTTTTTATAAAGTTTATATTAAAACACACCTAAAATCTTTTTGATAGTTTGAAAATTTTCAAACATAAAGACGGAAAGCAGTAAATAAATATTCACAAACAGTCTTTTTGCGAGTTTTGAGGGTAAGAGAATCATATAAGTGTATGATCTTGCCAAAACACACTTGTTCGATTAGTTAGCATTTTAGATAAATATCCTATAATAATTATAGAGTTTTGTGATATGCTTAAGGTATGATTTATACTTACCGACCGGTGTTCATCCACTCACGACACATTCCCTTATGATGGTATACATGAGAATTCATATTACTTGAAAGTATATTGTTTATCATCTGTTTTGCGTATAGAATGTGAGATACTCACTTATTTGGAGGATGAAAACAAGCCCTATGTGAAATCACTTAAGGAATTTGATTTTCGAATGCATGAAGGGCTTGAGGGTAAGAGAATCATATAAGTGTATGATCTTGCCAAAACACACTTGTTCGATTAGTTAGCATTTTAGATAAATATCCTATAATAATTATAGAGTTTTGTGATATGCTTAAGGTATGATTTATACTTACCGACCGGTGTTCATCCACTCACGACACATTCCCTTATGATGGTATACATGAGAATTCATATTACTTGAAAGTATATTGTTTATCATCTGTTTTGCGTATAGAATGTGAGATACTCACTTATTTGGAGGATGAAAACAAGCCCTATGTGAAATCACTTAAGGAATTTGATTTTCGAATGCATGAAGGGCTTGAGAGTAAGTCCGTGAAGAGGTTAGTGCCATCGCACCGACAAAGAGACGGCTTGACTCGGATGATAGATGTACGCAATGTGATTAAAAATCACTTATTCATGAGGTAAATGTGATAAGATTATCACTTATTGATGGTCGTATGCAGTATATACACGTGTATATATATATATATATAGAAAAAGTGTAACGTATAATAGGGCTTATCGTACAATACGTATGCGATCATCCCAGTCGTACGATCTGGTACGAATTCAATCTTTGCATGTTATAAAAAGGCAAATGAAATCACATGGCTTGAAAATGCAATGAAATCGCATGTTTTGAAATCCCATGCAAATGAAATCGCATGTGAATAAATGGCTAGCATGGGGTAATGTAAAAAATAGCATGGGGTGTGTATATGGACAAAATCGCATGTGGAAGACTTGAATATCGCATGTGAAAAAATGGCTAGCATGGGGTAATGTGAAAAATGACATGGGGTGTGTAGATGGACAAAATCGCATATGGAAGACTGGATATCGCATGTGAAAAAATGGCTAGCATGGGGTAATGTGAAAATGGCATGGGGTGTGTAGATGGACAAAATCGTATGTGGAAGATTGAATTCGCACCAGATCGTACGGCTGGGATGATCGCGTACGTATCGTACGATAAGCCCTATTGTACGTTAATTAACCTATATATATATATATATATATAGATATAGAAACGGGATCAGGAGAAAACGCTCAAAA
Organism: Helianthus tuberosus; assembly: GCA_030545235.1. Taxonomy (NCBI): domain Eukaryota; kingdom Viridiplantae; phylum Streptophyta; class Magnoliopsida; order Asterales; family Asteraceae; genus Helianthus; species Helianthus tuberosus. The sequence goes on along the minus strand of JARYGA010025897.1, from coordinate 16,109 downwards.
GTGTGAGAACAGCGAGAACGCTTCCTGGCCTAACACGTGTCACGCGGCCTAGAAAAGGGCGGAGGGGCTTTTTTGTCCTTTCATATTTCTTTTTTTAAACGCGTGTCACATCCCGTTTCTATTTTTTTGGCGTTTAATAAATACGCCACGTTTTATTGTTTGTAAATCAGGATCATAGTTAATATTTTTGGCGTTTTAATTATGTTTTGGCATTTTTATTGTTTTTTTTTAAATGAGGATGCATGTCTATGATGTAAAAAAAACATCAGTAATTTTCTTGATGTTTATTATAACAAAGTAGGACACAGGTCTATAATTTGACAGACAATTATGGCGTTTTGAAAAGATAAATAAATTCAGTTATCCATGTATTGACATTTAATTTAATTAATGTTTGGTAATAATGTTACTATCTCTTCATTTTAATGTTTAGCAATTACTGTTTCGTTCAATTTCATCGGTGAATTAGTGTTGATTTTTCATTAATACCTTGTTTGGCGTTTTATAGCAACATTGTGCTTTGCTAGCATCCGTTCTCTCAGTTTTCACACTATCAGTCGATTTGCTGTTTTTGGTGTTTTATATTAATTTTTTTTAGTCGAGAATTAGATAATAAAATCAGAGAATTAGATAACAAACAATAGAAACTGAAAAAATAAAATAAAAATTATAATCTAATTTCTCTTCCAAATCTTCACTGTCATCAGCCTCTTCTGCTTTAACATTTTTGGCGTTTTGAACCTGTTTTTGAATACCTTATGTAGATCCTTTTTTCCTACATAATGCCCGTCTTCATTAAGAGGTAAAAGTCTTTTTTTCTTCGTTTTTTCATGAAATTTTGTCCATCTCATTCAGCAAAAGCTTACAGATATACCCACATCAGATTAGAATCCATTCAGTGAGACTTCATGCAGAACAATACTCAATAAAGAAGAAACGACGTTCCGCATCTGTGGCTTTTTTAAGTATCTTTTTTGGCGTTTAAAGTGTTGGAAATATGGCGTTTATTTTTTTGGTGGTGTGATCAGTTGATTGTGCAGATACGTCTCTCTTATAAGATGTTTTTGGCGGGTAGTTTAGCCTGGATTTTTATTTATAATAAATGATATTAATAAAGTAACGGTCTTTTCAGTTACTGTGTGTATTTTTTACTTGTTTTGTTCATGTTTTTATGAGTTTTTATGGTCTTAGACATTCCATCTTCCAAGTTTGGCGTTTTTAATGGCTTTAAGTAGTTTTTGGCGTTTGTTTCCATTTTTAGCTTTTAATAATTCTTCTCTAAATTACTTTTATTATAGGTTGGGAGTTTTTGGCGTTTTACTTCATTATGGCGTTTCACAATAATTAAGACTTTTGGCGTTTTATTAATATAATGTTATTTTTTTATTCTAAGTTGAAAAATACATAACAAACAACATAAAAAGAAAATTAAAAAAAATAAAAATAGAAACAATTCATATTTCAAATCTTCACTGTCGTCAGTCTCTTTCTTCTTTGAAACATGTTCACTGGCGGTTTGGCTTTGTCATGCTTGTGTTTTTTTGGCCGTTTGGAAAGGCAATATGATATGAGTTTTTTGTTTGAATATGTATCTTCAAACCACTCATCAGTGTAATTCGTCTAATTCTTGCCATTATAATATTCATCAATAACAAAACACAAAAACTGACATAAGTCTGACCCCAGTATCTTTTTCTTGAAGTTTTGTCCATCTCATTCAGCAAAATGTTATTTGAGTCGCAGCACCTCAGGAAAGAATGCATTTTCCGAAACTTCGTGTATAACAATATTGAATATACAATAAACGATTTTTGGCATTTTTGGCGTTTTTCTGAGGAATTAGTGTATTTGAAAGAAAAGTCCATTTTTTGGAAATTTTTGATATTTGAGAGATTTGGTGTTTTCTAAGATGATTAGTATATAGTAAAATATGGCGTTTTTGAGTAGGTGTGTTTGATGTTTTGGATTTTTTAGCGTTGTAAGATGAATGTTATATAGTAGAAATATGGCGTTTTCAGGTTGGGGGAGCTGTGTTCTTATGTATGAGAATGTTTTGTTTATATAGGGATGCGTTTTGGTCAATAATGACGTTTTATTCATTAGTTGGCGTTTTTGGTATAGAAGTGTAAAGACCTTTTTACCCTTAATGAAGCGCGTCGACTCAATAGGATTCGTGTTATTTACGAAAACGCCACCGCGCCAATCTAGTCCATAGATTGTTTTGATCAGACGATCCATAAGCGTTCTCACCATTCTCACACTTTTCATCGTTTTCTCTAAATCCTGACCCTATATATATATATAGATATATATATATATATATATATATATATATCATGGAAGTTCTATACTTGTGTCCCGTTGTTTTTGGTAAAAGAAACAACCATGATAACAAGGTAATGACAACATAAAGGCTACATATCTCTTATTGATGCCGTATGTAGTATATACACGTATATATATATCATCATGGAAGTTCTATGCTTGTGTCCTCGTTGTTTTCGGTAAAAGAAACAACCATGATACCAAGATGATAACAACATAAAGGCTACATATCTCAGAACATCGGCAATCTATCAAATGAAATTTCGTACTAAGACCATATGCCAATGAGCGGTTCCCACACAGTCTTCAGTCCGTAGTATTTTTAGATTCATGTGGCTTAAACAAACTTTTTTACTCTTATTTATGACTTTATAATAGAAACAGCCACACTAATAAGAAATTTATGTGACAGTTGCTACCTTTTAGCCAGACTTAATGGACGGATTGCTTGATTCCAGCAAGAAACATTGATTCCCTTTATCCACTACGGCCACTTAACATCCATGTAGCCGTATGATGCCTATGATAACTCGAGCCTTTGGTCACACTTGGTCTGAAAAAAATCCGTGCAGTGGTTGGCATATGGTCACAGTTTTATTTGTGAAAGCATCCATATTTTGACGCAATGCAAGCCTTTCAGATGTAACTACTTTTTTTTTCTCATTTTACCCACCTTATCGTCTTGTTGGTATTACACCCGCCTCATAGGAACTTCGTTCTAATACTTTCTAATACCTTTATCATGGCCATTGGAAATTTGTACAATGATAGGTAGTAATTAGGTAAGCTACCAAACACAGATTAGAAGGAATGAGCAATTATTTTTGTAACGTATTAATGTGGGCATAAAACATGATTAGGTAGGCAAATATAGTTTTCAGTTAGCTTTTATGATACATTAAATTTAAAAAACTTTTTTGAAAAGAAATAAACATCACAAAATCGGTGGCACATTTTTTTTATCTGTCGCAAACTCGTTTCCCTCCCAAAAAGAATTTGTTAAAGAGGTATATATGCGATCCAAAATCAGGACGTTGAAATTAACATTTAGTATTCTAATGCATATACATTATCTAAAGATAATAAACCTTAATTATGTTATTAATTATCATTTGATTGGGGATGGTAGTGGGGTTCCTACGCGGGGCTTAGGCCAGACCGACATGGAGATACCGCGTTGCGGGCCGGCGGATTCGAAACTGAGCGGGTACGCCTAGAGGCGACCAAGGTAACCGGTTGATCCACTCCTTCCAAAAAAAATGTGCCTTAACTCACGACTCGCAATTGGCAATATAGACACATTTTATTTAGCAATCACATGTTAGAAATAATAAAACGACAATTTAAGACAAAATACATGTAAAAAAAACAAAAGAAAGAATTTGAATGAGTGAAATAAAAGAAGCGAAACAAAGAATCTTGACCTCATAATTATTACATGTGCCGCAAGTCATGCTATGTGTTTTTTTATTGTTTGTGGTGAAGTGAAGCATTTTATTTCTTTACAACATTCTCATAAAGGACATGATAAAGAAGAGGATCATGCGATGTGCAAGCATGTACGGATGGTGAAGCAATGCCTAGTTTATGTTTTCAAATCTTGTTTGTTGGGTTGTTTTTTATAAGTCGTTTGTAAACTATATGTGGCATCCATCATTTAGACTCAATCACCCACATTGCATGTACTTTAGACGATTGCAACATAGATTTTCATTAAAACAGAGACGATTACATATTAATGGCAGGTAGACGGACAACAAGTTGCGCCGCTACCTCTTTCTGAATAGCAACATTAGTCTTGATTAAGTTTTTATTATTCATGAATTGTTAGTTCGTATAGAAGAGGATTGTTTTTTAATGGACAACCAATAAATAACTGAGCAGATGAATATCTAGATTGAGTTAGTGCCGATGGTGATTAAGAAGCTATGTAAGCTAGTCTTGTACGGTGAAAAATGGTTGACTAGTTGTTTTGTTATCATGATGCAGGAATTGCCCTTTTAAGTAATATAAATGATATTTTCATCATTTGTCAATATGATGCTTTAGTTAATAGTTATGTACTACGTATCTATCATATGGAAAATTAACATCCATATTGTATAGTCGAGTAAAATGGATTTTTTTTTGGGTTATGCTATATGTTATAGGCATGGGCGTAGCTTAGAGTGAAGTGGGGGGTGCACCCGCCCCCTCCAATATTTCGGTTAGAAGTGTAAAATTTTCGATTTTTCGTCCGAAAATTTTAAAATTATATATGATTGTCCCCCACAGTTATTTTGCCTAAATATTTATACAATATATAAATTGGGTCCCATGACTTTCCGCCCCCTCGGAACTTTTGGTCAAGCTCCGCCACTGGTTATAGGTTCTATTTTTTAATCCTTTTAGAATTTTTAGTTAGGTATACGTGTCACATGTGCATCATCATTTACAACCTATTATATGTTTAAACTACACGTATGCATATTGCTTTTAGCTTTATAGGGTGTGTTTGATACGGAACAAATTTTAATTTGAGGGTAAATTACTTTTTGAGTCTTTGTGTTTTAGTTATTTTAACCACTTAATTTCAAAATTAAAATGTTTAACGCCGTGAGTTCCTATAGCCACTTTTCTTAACTATTTGAGTACACATTTCTAACACTGTTAGAATTTTTTTGTTAAATTTTGTTAAATGACCAAATTACCCCTATAATTAAAAAATAAATAAAAAAACTAATTTATAACTCTCTCATTATTTTTTCTTGTGACACATCGGGTTTTCCTAGACGTTTCATTTTTTGTTATGTTTATGTGAAGGAAATTGTGTGAACACAGAGAACGAAATTTATATTATAAGTATTGGTTAAGTGCGCGCGAATGAGCATGATTGAAAATATGTGAATACTGTATATATATACATGTATAGATTATTATTAATATTAAAATCCGTCGCACACTAGAACCCACAGTCGCACACCCCTCTATCCGGATATTGAGGCGCACACTTGATTGTAACAAGCCCAAACTTCTAGCCTGTGATCCATCCTAAGGAACCACACACTCAAACTTTTTAGGAGTGTGCGGAATCTCCACATCGTATATAAGGGGATAAGTCATGAAACCCTAGGAATAATTGCGAATCATCCTTGACAGCAGCCAATTTTGGAACATTCTCTCCCTTTCCTATTCACCCACATTTCCCATCTTTTGGGAAACCCTGGAAAAATATCCTCTTCTCTCCTCCTTCAACCATTTCGGCGCATCATCCTCATTAACATCAGCCCCTTTCTTTTCAAGAAAGCTGATCTTATTGAAGACCTCATCTTCAACATATACTCGCACACTACCAGTCTCGATCCAGATTGGTTTAGATCATTGTTGGGGTGATAGAAATAATAATGATGTTCATGTTTGCTTGAATGATAAATGTTTTGATGTGCTTGATGATTTTTATGTTCATAAGCTGCCAAATAATAGAAAGCATGATGATTATGACTGAATGTTATGATGTATGTGTTTGTTGTGTCAATAAAACAGTTAATTTGAGAAGATAGGATAATCATTCATGATGAATATGAGAATGTTCTTGTATACTCTTGATAGAGTTAAGTCTAGATCCATAATGAATTACCTAAACGATGTTATATATGACTTTGTAAAGTAATAATGTTTTTGATAAGAATCATTCCATATTAGAATATAGGAGTTGTTTATAAAGATTAGAGAATGGTTGTGCTAACAAGGTCTAGATCTGTTGGTGTTGATAATGACCCCTGTTCGAACCTGCTTATGATGTTGATTGATGTTTATGATGTATGTATTATGATGTAGGAATTGATTTGATTAAGTGAACATGAATGATGAAATGATTGTTTAAGATATGGACATGGAATTCATAAAGAATAGTCAATATGTGTTTTAATAAATGGAATCTTATGACCATGAAATGTTACTGTTTGGAATGCCTCATACCGGGCACTCGTTCAAATGTACAATAAGACCTGCATATTGTACAAACCCGTACAACACATCGCACACTGAGTGTGCCAGGTGTGCCATACATTCGTAGAATGTACAAGTTGAGAAATAGAATGTACAAATGGATAATACTTAGTCGCACACTTGGCAAGGTACAATGATGCACCTCGTACAAGCTAGGCCGCACACCTCTGAGTCCGTACACCCTTGTGTACATGATGTCACTACACAGGGTACAAGAAAGCTAAGCGAGTCGCACACTATGTAGACCGCACAACTCTTGTAGAAGCATATAAAAACATTATACAACGGACTATTGCATGACCGCACACTGCCTAGAAACCGCACACTAGGCAGTGGGCCGCACACTCACATTAGGCCGCATATTATTTGGGCCGTACGCTCAACTACTGGACCAAATGATCATCAGACCGTGCACTGATTATGTATTGGACCGCACACTCATTTATGGGCTGTATATAAATGGACCGTACCCTAGTGAGTTATGCTTTTGGATTGCCTGAGTTATTGTTATCTGATTGAATACCGTATGTGAGACAAAATGTGGAACTTGATTGTTGTGTGTACTACTTACCAGAAGACGTACATAAATATGTGGTATACTTGCATACAAAACTGATCTATATCGATAAACCATATAGGACGTGGTTGACTAAACTGTTAAAACGAGTAATGTCACACCTCGATATTTCCACGTATTACCGGTGGGCCCGGTGGGGAGTATCGTGACGTAGTTGATATCATCAAAGTCAAATAATCACAATTCAATGCACAACGGAAGTCTAAAGTAATAATATTTCAAACCGATTCGAAAGTAACAAAAAATATTACACAACGGTTGTATGTGGATCCACAGGCGGATCTAAAATAAAAATAAATATTGTTCAACAGATTTAAGCATCAAAAGCTTGCAAGACTCTTTATTTGATACTAGGAGTAGCCAGCCCATTTCGCGTAGTACCTGCACTTAACCTTTTTGGAAAATACGTCAGTTTACGCTGTTAAATACAACTAACCGACTCTTTTTGAAAAGTGTTTATAAAATTGATTTAAATGCACAAGGCACAAAATTCTTTTATAACGTGGTATAATTATTTAAATAATCTTGTATACAGTTTTACATGTTTGTCTTCCATTCGGGACCTGGTTAGAAGAGCCGGATTAGATTAATTGACACACCACAAGTATATGCCCACAAGAGATGTGAGATACCGTTTATACATACGCAACTGTCAGGTGTATGCCTACACCCCGTGCTTAAGCCGTGGCCATTTCTAATAAATGAGTCAAGGATATCCAGGACATGGTCATTAACCCCCAAAGGCATTGCACCAAACAATACTGATTTAAACGGGTTATTTCAAAAGCTTAACCACTAATCGATTAAACATTCAATACCCTACCAAGCGGTATTATTATAATACCGTATCCCAAGCCCGTATAACGGAAAATAAGTTAAGAGTATTTACCTGATCTAAAATAAAATTTTAATCCCAGCCGTATATCAATCAGCAAGTACATATAGCTTTTACCGGGCTCCTAATCTGGAATGAAGGTTTTAATAACCTATTAGATTCATAACAGGTCTTATTTAAGTTATAACTTAGACCTGTTAGTTTAAAAGAAAGGTATACTGTTCAAAACGCAAGATTAAGCGAAGACCGGATTAGAATGTGATTTAGACCCGAAAAGTATGAGGACTTGTATAAAATGGGTAAACTAAATACATTCTGGATTTTGAAGTAAAAATGATAAGGTTTGACCCGTTTCGGTTAATTTATGCAAACTAGTTACATAAACCGTACCGAGCGCGAAAATGCATAACGGGTAACCAAATGAGTCATAAACAAGTTCCATAATTTAATATGCTTTTAATATGTTGTGATATCAGTAGGATATCTTCCATTATGCCCAAAACGAATTTAAAATCAATTTAAGCCCCGTAGGGTTATTTTGGTCATTTTAAAGATTATAAAAGAGGTTAAATAGTAATCTGAGGTTCTGGTCTAAAATGATCAGTAAAAATATTTATTTTTCAAGTTATATTAGTAAGATATTGTATATATGTGAAATTTATCATTTATAGCCAAACTATGCACCGTAGGGGCATTTTGGTCATTTCACATAAGCTTTAACGGTCAAATTTGGAAATCTGAGTTCAAAACGTTTACTTACTGTTAAAGTATAAAAATTTGCTTATAATATCACTAGGTAATGAGTCTTAAGTGTCAAATATAGTTTTAACCCATACAATGCGTTTAAAAAGCGTAAAAGTCGGTATTTGAGATTTTCGGGTTAATTAAGGAAATCTGGGATTTTGATCAGTCCCTAAAGCTTAAAATATTTTATTTAACATATGAAATCAGTAGGAAAAGGTTTGGTATCAAAATAATACATAAAACTCATTTTATCAATGAAAAGAGCAATTTTGTCAATATCGAATTTACACTAGAACTCAAGGTTATGGTCAATATAAAATTTGGCAAAAATTTCTAAAAATCTCTAAATATAATATTTTAACAGTAGGTATAAAGTTTGGTGACAAAAACTGAGTTTGAATATGATTTATTTTGAAATTGCCATTTAATTAATAAAAAGCTTTCAATTTACGATATCTTGCATAACTCCTATTTTAGACCATGAACTGATGTCAAATCTTTAAGACATGCTTATAAATCAGTAATAGAGGTTTTTGTTCTCTCACATTTTCAAAAATCTCGTTTTTATATAAAAAGGGCATAATGGTCAACAATTAAGCATTTAACGAAAACATGCATATGAATCAGATTTTAAAGGGACCATATAGTATAATCTCAGAGGGTTATATTAGCATGTAATATGGTCCTAAAGGAACCCTAAGGCATACCTAAACTAAGCTAAATCGGGTCAGAACTGAAAGTCAAAGCAAAACTCTACTTTTGCGACTTTCGGTTGCGAACCGAGCCTAAACTCAGAATTGTCGGGTTGAACATGCCTAAACATGTTCTTGTATTATTTACCAAGTTATTTTAGTGTTAAAACATGTTCCATAACCTCTGGATTATCAGTTATGAATTAATTTATAAAAACTGATTCTGTTGACTTTTTATTAATAAGTTTGACCCGACATTAGACTGAGTTAATGTGATAATTAGGAGGTGCCCTTTTAAGAGTTAAACACCTACATAATTACCAACATATAGCCACTTTTAATTCGAATAATGGCTGGACCGTTTGTGATTAATCACAAAGTCAAAGCTTAATTACGATAACTTTGACTTTCGATCATTAAGCTAATAAAACTTAAACTTAGGAAGCTAAGAACACTTACTAGAGTACTTAGCACGGATATTGAACTTGTGAAAGCTTCCTTTAGCTCCAGGGGGCTTCAAAGAGTGAGTTTTGAAGTGAAATTCAAATGTGCAAGTGAATCAATACAAGACTTGCTCCTTATATAGGATTTTAGAGACTCTAGGATCAATCCATCTGCAAATCTAGTGTAACCTGATGATTCCAAGTGTCCCTAGACTGTTAAAACCAGTTGCAAAGTCCCTGGTATAAAAAAACTAGGTTGCAAAGGCGGTGGAATGGCTGTAACCTGCAGTTGTCCATTTTATTGCCCAGTTACAGGTCTTACGGACCGTAAGCTTAAGACCTTACGGTCCGTATCCGCTTTTCAAATTTTATTCGCCCAGATCAGCCACCTTACTGTCCGTAAGGTGGTCTCTTTGCGGTCCGTAAGCCCTAGTCAGGAGACAAAAACTTTGAGAACTTTTAGATTTTGACCATGCAATCTTTGTAACTCGTATCTAATGTCATTTTCAGCAGAAGGGTCCATTTGATCAGGTCTGTATTGCTCAGAATGCCTTGCCATGCATTAGTGTTGCCTTGGAGTCTTTTGAGATGACCATTGAATGAAGGATTGTCGGTTTTTGCACATGTGATTCCAAGTTCTTATATTTGAATTATTTCTCACAAGCTTGAGTTGAAATTTATAAATTCATTATCAGATGTATAAGAGGGTGTAATAAAATGTATTACAAAGCTTTAGGAATGTTAAAAGGTCAGTTAGAGGTAAAATTAACATGTTGACACCTTTATCCCCTACGCTCCGTAACCTTTTTATTTTTAAGCACAACGGCTTCCGGTGTCCATCAATTTATTTAATCATAAGTACGGACATCTTATGAGGTCATTCAGAGGCACGAGTTTGGCATGTTGACAATTTTGGTCCTTCTATTTACATCATTGCATTGTTTGACAAATTTAGTCCCTCGGAATCAATTCATTACACATTTAACCTTCATGACACGTGTCTTTATGATATTGGACATGATTTTTAGCGAGGTGTTACAAGTAAACTATCTGCCGAGCAAACCAAGGTGAGTTCACACATTTTACTAAAAGCATGCTTTCCCGGTGGTTGGGAAACGAAACAAATGACACTTTCCCGGGTTTGGGATTGCTTACTATTCCTGGTTTGGAATACGGTTAATTACTATTTATATTAGATGCAACAAGTGTACTAAATGAAACTCTATCATGAAGTCCCTAGTTTCTATACCGATTAGTTGCCTGGCGAGCGGGTTATTAGGTTATAGAACTATTTAGGTTTCACCAACCTCACACCGTGCCTGGAGAGGATCGGTCGTGAACTAATAGGCCTTGGCAAACCATCAATGATGATAGACATTGACAAACAGGGCAACAATGAAACAATAGGTCGCAAGTATTCGGTAATACGTAGTTTAGTAGCTTACATATGGGGTAGCTCCCCATGGCATGATATAAATGAGTAACTTAACACAAACACAAGTTTTATGGAATTAAGACTAGACAACTCGTGAACTCGCCAACTTTATGTTGACATCCTACTGCATGCTTTGAAGGTACTCAGTAATGGATCAGGAGCTTGCAACTGGGGAGTGTAGTGGTCGTGTTAACCCGTGTTGGGTTTTTCTGAAAAAATATTATGAACTTTGAAACTTTTGTTTGAACTGTTTAACTTATGCTTCTGCTGTTATCTTTAAACGTTGTTCTAAACTTAAACTTTGGACTTAGACATTAATAGTCACTAATCGTATTGCTAGTGATGAAAACTCTTTTATTATTATGTTGTTCGATATGATTGGTGGCATGATCCTGGTCAGTCACACGCCTGCGTTGTGCTGTGCGGGTTTTATAATATGCAGGTCTTATTGTATGTTTGAACGAGTGTGCGGTATGAGGCATTCCAAACAGTAACATTCATGCTCATAAGATTCCATTGATCAAAACACAGATTGACTATTCTTTATGAATTCCATGTCCATATCTTAAACAATCATTTCATCATTCATGTCCACTTAATCAAATCAATTCCTACATCATAAACATCAATCAACACCATAAGCAGGTTCGAACATGGGTCATTATCAACAGCAACAGATCTAGACCTTGTTAGCATAACCATTCTCTAATCTTTATAAACAACTCCTATATTCTAATATGGAATGATTCTTATAAAAAACATTATTAGTTTACAAAGTCATATATATAACATCGTTTAGGTAATTCATTACGAATCTAGACTTAACTCTATCAAGAGTATACAAGAACATTCTCATATTCATCATGAATGATTATTCTATCTTCTCAAATTAACTGTTTTATTGACACAACAGACAAATACATCATAACATTCAGTCATATTCATCATGCTTTCTATTATTTGGCAGCTTATGAACATCAAAATCATCAAGCACATTTATCATTCAAGCAAACATGAACATCATTTTTTATTTCTATTAACCCAACAATGATCAAAACCAACCTGGATTGAGACTGGTAGTGTGCTAGTATATGTTGAAGATGAGGTCTTCAATAAGATCAGCTTTCTTGAAAAGAAATGGGCTAACGTTGATGAGGATGGATCACGGGCTGGAAGTTTGGGCCTGTTACAATCAAGTGTGCGGCCCAATATCCGGATAGAGAGGTGTGCGGCTGTGGGTTCTAGTGTGCGACGGATTTTAATATTAATAATAATCTATACATGTATATATATACAGTATTCACATATTTTCAGTCATGCTCATTCGCACACACTTAACCAATACTTATAATATAAATTTTGTTCTCTGTGTTCACACAATTTCCTTCACATAAACATAACATAAATTGAAACTTCCAGGAAAACCCGATGTGTCACATTATCCCCAAGTTCAAACAAATTTCGTTCTGAAACTTAGCGCACAGCCACTGACAAGCTAGCGTGTTTAAACATTTTCGCGGGGTGTCACATTATCTCCTTGTTGGTTTGGAATTTCGTCCTGAAATTCAGTAGTAGCTTCAGTGCTAGAAATGTTAGTAAGCAACTGGGGATACCTGCGCATCATCTGGTCTTCCCATTCCCATGTAAATTCTGGGACACGGCGTGACTCGTGAGTTCCAACGAACTCGAACAATAGGTATCTTGATACGCTTGAGGGTTTTGATATCTCGATCCATGATCTCAACCAGTTCCTCAATAAAGCGTAGTTGATCATCGATCGTGAGTTCCTTAAAAGGAACGATAAGAGTTTCATCTGACAAACACTTCTTCAGATTTGATACATGAAAAACGTTGTGTACCGCACTCAGCTCTTCAGGCAGGTTTAGTCTATAAGCTACATTACCGACACTCTCAGTAATTTCAAAATGTCCAACGTATCGCGAAATAAGCTTGCCCCTTTTGCCAAAACCTACCACACCTTTCCAAGGTGAGACTTTTAGTATAACCCGGTCCCCAACCTGGAATTCTAAAGGTTTCCTACGCGTATCAGCGTAGCTTTTCTGACGGTCTCGAGCCGCCGCCATGCGTTGTCTAATCTAGGCAACCTTTTCCGTAGTGTCGAGTACGAGTTATGGGCCAGTGATTTGGCTTTCACCAACTTCCGCCCAACACAAAGGTGACCGGCATTTAGGTCCATACAATGCCTCAAATGGTGCTGCCTGAATGCTAGTGTGGTAGCTGTTGTTGTAAGAAAATTCTACCAAATGTAGGTGTCGTTCCCAACCATTACCAAAGTCGATGACACATGCTCTCAGCATGTCTTCGAGAGTTTGGATGGTACGTTCAGTCTGACCATCAGTCTGCGGGTGATAAGCGATGCTCATATCTAAACGTGAGCCAAAGGATTTGTGCATAGTCTGCCACAAATTGGATGCAAAACGTGGGTCACGATCAGAGATAATAGAAGTTGGCCCTCCGTGCCTAGCAACTATTTCTTTCAAGTAGATGGTTGCAAGTTTCGAAAACTTGTCGGTTTCCTTGATCGTGAGGAAGTGAGCAAACTTGGTTAAACAGTCTACGATCACCCAAATGCTATTGTTTCTGCTTTGGGACTTTGGTAAACCGTTGACGAAATCCATGGAAATCTCCCATTTCCATGTTGGCAACTCTGGTTGTTGTAGTAATCCTGACGGCTTTTGATACTCGATCTTGGCTCTAGCACAAGTCAAGCATTTGCTAACGTACTTAGCAATGATAGCTTTCATGTTAGGCCACCAGTATAGGGCCTTGAGGTCGTGATACATCTTGTCAGAACTGGGATGTATCGAGTAGCAAGACTTGTGTGCTTCGTCCATCACAAGCTCTCGGAGATTTCCGTAAGATGGAACCCAGATGCATTCCATGAAATAGTGTATGTCGTCATCTTTGAGTTTAAGTTGCTTTTCCATGCCTCGCATAGACTCAACTAAAAGGTTCTCTGCTTTCAGTGCTTCAACCTGAGCGTTTCTAATCTGGTTAGGGAGGTTCGAATGAATAGTAAGCTGAAGTGCACGCACATGCTTTGGTTTGGTTTATGGCTAAGGGCATCAACTACTACATTAGCCTTGCCCGGATGATACTTGATCGCACATTCGTAATCGTTTAGGAGTTCAACCCACCGGCATTGCCACATGTTCAACTCCTTTTGATCTAGTACGTGCTAGAGACTCTTGTGATTGGTGTAAATCGTGCACTTGGTACCGTACAAGTAATGTCTCCATATTTGAGTGCGAAGACTACTGCTCCCAGTTCCAAATCGTGTGTTATATAGTTCTTCTCGTGAACCTTGAGTTGTCGTGAGGCGTAAGCAATAACTTTCCCACGTTGCATCAACACCCAACCGACTCTTTGAATCGACGCATTGCAGTAGACAATAAAATCGTCAGTACCTTCAGGTAATGAAAGAATAGGTGCGCTGCAAAGTTTCTCCTTTAACTTCTGGAATGCAGACTCCTGAGCATCCTTGTACTTGTAAGAGATGCCCTTTTGGGTTAGAGTTGTGAGGGGTTGAGAAACCTTCGAAAATCCCCCGATGAACCTACGATAGTAACCTTCCAATCCTAAGAATTGGCGAATTTCGGTTGGAGTTTTTCATGTCGGCCAGTTCTTGATAGAGTCAATCTTGGTTGGATCAACATGAATCCCAGCTTTATTGACTACGTGACCAAGGAAATGGACTTCTCGAAGCCAAAAGCCACATTTTGAAAACTTGGCATAGAGTTGTTCGTTTCGAAGAAGTCCTAAAATAAGACATAGATGATGCTCATGCTCCTCTCGATTCTTCGAGTAGATCAAGATGTCGTCGATGAATACAATCACGAATTTGTCAAGATACGGTTTGTACACTCGGTTCATGAGATCCATGAAAACCGCAGGTGCGTTTGTCATTCCAAATGGCATAACTAGAAACTCGTAATGATCGTAACGAGTTCTAAAAGTTGTTTTAGAAAAGTCCTCGTCTCGGACTCTCAACTGATGATAACCTGATCGTAGGTCGATCTTAGAGTAGTAACTCAACCCTTGCAGCTGGTCGAATAGGTCGTCAATACATGGTAGTGGGTAACGGTTCTTGATAGTTACTTTGTTCAGTACTCGGTAGTCGATACACATACGAAAAGTGCCATCTTTCTTCTTAACAAAGAGTACTGGGCCCCCCAGGGTGACGAGTTAGGACGAATAAAAACCTTTTCTAATAGCTCATGTAATTGCGTAGATAGTTCCTCTAGTTCGGTTGGGGCTAGTCGGTATGGTGCACGAGCTATTGGTGCCGCTCCAGGAGTTAACTCGATTTGGAATTCAACTTGATGGTGGGGTGGGATGCCAGGTAATTCTTCATGAAATACCTCAGGGTAGTCGCGTACGATGGGTATATCTTTAATCTTCTTTTCTTTCATTTGAGTGTCAGTGACGAGAGCTAGAATAGCGGTATGCCCTTTTCGTAAACACTTCTGGGTTTTTAAAAATGAAATGATGCCCACAACATCACCATTCTTTTCACCTTGAATAGTAAGAGGTTCAGCAAAAGGACGAGGAATACAGACAATTTTCTCTTGACAGAGTATCTCCGCTTGGTGTTGGGATAACCAATCCATCCCGATGACAATGTCGAAGCTTCCAAGAACGATGGGATAGAGATTAATGAGGAATGTTTGACCAGATAACACAAGTTTACAATTATTGATGATGTGAGTGGCCTCGATGTTCCTACCGTTAGCTAATTCGACGACGTGTTTAGAGTTTAATGGAGTTGGTGTGGACTTAAGCATCTCACTTACACGTGTAGATTCGTAACTAACATCGGCTCCCAGATCAAAAAGTACAGAAACATAATGATCATCAAGTAGGAACTTACCCGCTACAACGTTGGGATCATTCCTTGTTTCACCAGCACCTATCACAAAGGCTCTTCCCATTGCACCGTTGTTGCCATTGTTGTTGTTGTTATTGTTTCCAGCGCCTTGATTGTTGTTGTTACATTTTTGGTTCAACCGAGGGCAATTCTTCTTCATGTGCCCTACTGCTCCACACTGGT
>JARYGA010025896.1:0-20897 GCA_030545235.1 Helianthus tuberosus | reverse complement strand
TGGATGTCATCACGACTACAGTATTCACGTTTGATCAGTTCCTTGAAATCCTTCCATGGGGTGGCATTAACAGCCGCCAGCCCCAGCATCTGAACTTGCGCGTTCCACCAAGTTAGCGCAGTGCCTTCGAGAGTACCAGTGGCGTACTTCACCCTACGAGCCTCAGGGCTTTCACACATTTCGAAGACCGATTCGAGATTCTCGAACCAGTGGAGGAGTCCAACGGCCCCTTCAGTGCCACTAAAAGTAGTAGGACGACAGTCCATGAAAGTTTGGAACGTGCACACAGGTGGCTGAGCGTGTTGACCTGTCGTGTGTGTAAGAGTAAACATACTTGAGCACGAGTGTTGGTTTACGAGAGTAGGATCTAAAGATCCTAGAGTAAGTGGTGGTGGCATGTTACACCTCCTGCCTGGGCAGCTGCGAGTGCTGCAGTAACTTGTTCAGTGATCGAAGCCGCCAACTGGGCTTGAGTTAGGTTAACGCGTCCACTCATGATCTTGATAGCAAATATGACATAAGTGAGAGAGGTTCGCGAGTAGTGCGATGACAGAAGAGAGTAAGCACACAAGTGTTCTCATGCAATAGTGTTACGTTAATCTAAGCATACCCTGAGCAAAGTTCTATGCAATTCTAGCAAGTAGGTAATAAAACATATACCATATTACCTAGGATGTTGAGTCTTGCACGTGGAGCGAGGCGTCGTTGTGGATCGTTGAGCACTGTACAGGTTATAGTCTGGTTTTAATAAAAACGTTTTCCCCTTATTAAAACCGAGTTCTCTATAACCAATGGCTCTGATACCAATCTGTCACACCCCCAAAATCCACATGCGGAGTACCACCGCTTGGAGGCGTGACTGACCAGGATCAAGCCACCAATCATATTGAACATATAAGTAAATAGTAAAAGTCATTCATCAATATGATAGGTGTTTTCAAAACCAAACATAAACAAGTGTGTAGCGGAAGCATAAGTATGTAAACCCAATGTAAATCATAAGTTCAAATGTTTAAATATTTAACATGGCATTCTCGATCCATGTCCCACAACGACCTGCTCCTCCCTGTGCAAGCTCCATATGTACCTAAGGTCCTGCAAGGCATGCAGCAGAGAGTCAACAACTAGTTGAGCGAGTTCACAGTAAGTAAGTTCGTAATAGTAAGTTTGTTTCGTAACATGTGGCGCTACTAGGCCGATAGTATATTCTATTAGTGGGGGCTTCCCATGTTTGCATATACACTAGACTATTTGTAACCATAAGTGTTCTTACTACCGAGAACAGTAGTACGTACAAAGTTTACGTAGGTTTTACGTAAGTGTCCTTCACAACCGAGGACAGGGGTACGCGGGGGTTTACGTAGGTTTTACGTAAGTGTCCTTCCTGACTCCGGAAGACAGTAGCATGTTCTTGTTTACGTAGGTTTTACGTAAATGCCTGACACAACCGAGGCAGTAGTGAGTATAAGTTCACGTAGGTTTTACGTGAGTGTCCTTCGCAACCTGAGGACAGTGATGAGTACAAGTATACGTAAGTTTTACGTATGTATCCTGCGCATCCGAGGACGATGGTAGATAGTCTAGTAACAGTGTAAGTACGAGTATCTATTCAAATCTCATTCCTTCAATCCCCATTCCCATACCCTGGGAATCCCATGCCTTAGTAAAAGTGTGAACTCACCTTGGTTTGCTCGGTATGCTAAGTTAAGTGCTCACAAGAAATCAATCACGTCCTATAGTGTGCATGTATACTCAATCAGTACGTGTTTATAAAGTTTCACATGGAATTAATATCACATAGTGTGTTCGGCAGTTAATCATACATCACATAACAGCTAATCACATGTGCACAAATCATGTTTCACATAACAGTCTTTCACAGTTTATTCTAGCATATCATCCAATAGCATGCTTAATACAGTTACTGACTTAGCATAATTAATATGCCGTAGCATGGTTAAATCAGAACTAATAAAGTTAACCTATGTAACAAGGTTAACATACTTAACATGGTTAATGATTTAACAGAGTTTGCAACATTAACAGAGTTAACAACTAACTGAACCAATACTAACTGAGATCACTAACAAAGTTAACAAAGTCATGAGGGTTACCTACTTAACTAAGTTAACCACTTAACAGAGTTGGTGAACTAGTAAAGTTAACAAACAGAAAGATCGATGGACATAAACAATAAGTGGCCGAAAACAATCTCTGGGCCGAAATCACTTTGGTGATTTCGTTGGATATGGGGATTTTGTAGAGTAAGGGTTTTCGTCGGAGGCATCATCATCAACAGCAACTATGAACAATTCAAGTAATCATATCACAGTTATATTTCTTGCAACATAGGATCGTTCAAACATCAATCATTATTCCAGTATGATAACCATGACCGACATAGTTAATTATGAGAGATCCTTATCACACAATTCAATCCAACATTCAATCGAATCTGATTTACATGTACACATATGTTTAATCAATTAATTCCTAACAATGCATGTGTAAACAAGACTATAATGGCCGACAACACGATTCTTTTATCAACATCTCATTGGACCTCTCATGCAAATGATAATCACTTTATCATGCTACCTGACAAATAATTAATATGAAGTGATACCCTTGACTTCTGATCACATTATCACTTGACACAAAATTACATGAAGCTTCAATACCCTTATCAAAACCAATCATCTCTGTCTGACAATAGTTAATGTTTATATGCTGTTGTTTAACCTAAAACGTGAGGTGGGTTGCAGCTTTATTCACATGACATAACCCTTCTAGCAAGTCACCAATATTCAGCACATAATATCAAACAACCTATCCACGTAACAGCATTCATCACACAACATATTTTTATATCAGAACATACGCATTCTTATCATACGGATCATGAATTCAATATACCATACGCAAACAAGAACATATTTAACAACACCACTATGACTACCACAGAAAACAACTACACGTAAAACTCGTTAACCGTACCGAGAAGGATCGAACAGATGTGATCTGGCTTCAATCGAGAGGAGGGTCGCCGTCGAGTTTGCAAGGGGGCGAGAGAGAAAGTGAGTGGTGGTTAGGGTTTCCTAACTCAAGTTCTCACGTAAACAAAATATATTAAAAATCAAAACAATGTCATTTGCTCACTTCTGGGCCGAAGCCCAGTTTTGTTTTCGCCGACCCACTTCAAGAGGGGGTTTTGATTTCGGGTGGGGGTTTATCTCGAGTAGGATGTTTGTTTGTGTGGGAGGGTAGGGGTGTTTGTTTGTTTTATATTGATTATAGCAAACATGTTATTAATACAACACATAATCATATACACACTCATTACACACCGTATATATATATAAACGACACGTATTTTGCACATCAGATAAACATAAAGACACACTTGCAATTAAGTACTAAGTTAGATCGAATAGAGACTTTGAAAAACTCGGGTTGTCACAAATCCTTCCAAGAAGATTTTGGTTCTCAGTTGAATCTAAGTACTGCCTTTCATCCGCAGACAGACGGACAGAGCGAACAAACGATTCAAACATTAGAAGACATGTTGCGAGCTTGTGTAATGGATTTAGGTGGAAGTTGGGACACTCACCTACCATTGGTTGAATTCTCATACAATAACAGTTATCATACAAGCATTCAGGCCGCACCGTTCGAAGCTCTCTATGAACACAAGTGTCGATCACCATTATGCTGGGCTAACGCGGGTGATAGACAGCTTGTTGGCCCAGAATTGGTCCAGGAAACGACCGACAAGATTTTACAGATCCGATAGCGCATTAAAGCGACTCGTGATCGACAAAAGTGTTATGCGGACCGAAGAAGGAAACCTCTGGAATTTGAGGTGGGAGATATGGTTTTGTTGAAGGTTTCACCCTGGAAGGGTGTAGCACGCTTTGGGAAGCGTGGGAAGTTGAATCCCAGATACATTGGTCCATTTAAAATCCTGAAAAGGATTGGTCTTGTAGCATACAAGTTGGAATTACCTGCAGAACTTAATGGCGTTCATGATACATTTCATGTATCCAATCTGAAAAAGAGTCCAACTCAAGAGACAGTAGTCATTCCTGTCGACGAAGTTCATATTGATGACACACTCCACTTTACTGAAGAACCCGTTGAGGTTACTGATTGGAAGATTAACAAGACGCGCATGAGTAGTGTCAAACTCGTTAAAGTTCGATGGAAGTAGGGACTAAAATTATCATTTTCTGAAACTATATAAGTACAAGGGTTAAAAGTGCAATTATTGCAAACTACAAGTTTAGGGTTCATTTGGTCATTTTATGAAACTTATATTTCAGGGACTAAAACTGACTTTTAGAAACTTATTTTAACTGAACAGTCTAACCCGGTTAACTTTCATATAAAGGTATTCTTCTTTAAACATTAACTCAGTTAGTAGACTTAACTGAACAGTACAGGGACCATTTCTGTCAATTCCTGAAACTTCAGGGACCAAACATGTATTTTATACGAAAGGTGAGGGACTGTTATTGTAACTTTTCAAAACTTCAGGGACTATTATTGTACAAAATGAAACTTGAGGGGCCAAAGTGTAAATAAGTCAAAATTCGATCAAAAAGGGGGTCTTCTTTAAAGAACCGACCCTCTGCAAGAATCGAACCCGTGACCTCTCGGTTACAACCGCAACACCTTAACCAGTTTATCCTCCTACTAGGAGCTGTTAGGATATAGAATTTAAATTCATTTATATACTATTTAGGAAATTAAATATTTTATTTAAAATAAATTCTGAAACAAAAAGGAACAAACCGGCCACAAGAGAGACTCGAACCCGCGACACATCACACAACAAACGAATACGTGACCGGTCGGGCTAAGCCCTCATTCAGTTATTGTAAGAAGTTATATTATATTTATAAACACATTAGGAATTAAATATATTATTTCAAATCGATCGCACTGATGAACTGATTTCGACCCATTCCGGATTGTTTGACACCTTTTCATATGTCCATGAATCCCCAACCCCATTGCCAACCCATTTAACCATTCACTCGACATAAATTCGTGCCAATTCCACTGATATCGGACTTTTTTATAAAAAAAAAAAAAACCGAACATTCCCACTGATTTTTGTCAAATCCCCAGGAATATCGGTAAGAATTGGTCCATGCCTATACTCCTGCAAAACAAGCTCACGTATAATGAAGTCAACCGTTAGTATAAGGATAGCAATAAGGATCCTGAATCCTGATCCTGCAACACTTACTGAGGATCCTTAATTCAAACAGAATTGAAGATCCATGATCCTGGCAGTACTTGAGGATCCGTGATCCTTAGGATTGGAAAATCCTCCCCTAACAATTGCCCCCAAAATATAAGGAGTAAAAAGTAAATTAGCGAGTTATATTTTTGATCTTATCTGCAACTGACTAACGGATATATAGCCGTTAGAATCTAACTAGCCGTTACAAATCATACGTCATTGAAGCGACATCCCTGCAGAATCATCATTATATATAGGTTAGAGATAATGACTAATGTGCATTTAAATTCGAGCAATACTCCCTTTAAATCTTTATTCGAAGATCAAGCAGGTACTTCTCTCTCCTTTCTCTCTTCACCTTCTTACTTTGTTCCTTCTTTCTTTACAATCACCCATGGCCAAGATGGTTTTAAGATCCTCACCGGCTAAGGATCACCAAAAAGATAGCCCTCTAAAGAGCCAAGGAATTATCAAAGATTCTCCGAAGGAACGTTGCTGCTTTACTGATCCTGAGATCGACCGGATTCGTCACTGCTTTCCGGAAAATTCCGTCTTTAAACCTTTCGACCCTACCGCCAAGAGTGATTTTGTTTCTGAAACCTGGGTTGCTTTTCCGGCCACTCCATTCCTGATAGGATACTCCTATACTTTCCCTGCCTTCACTGAATCCTTCTTCTCTCTCACCGGCATGTGCTATGTTCAGGCAATGCCAATGATGTGGAGGTAGAGAGAATCATTGAGCAGGAAGGTATAGAGTTGGGGATGTCGGAATTGGCTTAACTGTATAACCTTGTGTGCCATGGTTCTCATCGCTTCTTATTCAAACATAAACCCGGCGAAGCACACCCAATCCTCAAGATCACCAAGAATGACACTAATTGGAAGAAGCGTTTTTTCTTCGTTAGGAGGGATTCCATCCCGGATGGGAAGGATCTCCCAAGAGAGTGGGCCACCCATGGTAGGATAGAGGATCCTTATAGAAGGATCATAGGATAACCCAGTTCTTGTGAGGATAACTGATCCTTTCTTTTCTATTTTGCAGCTATCTCTGTCTCCCATATCATTCCATCACCTGCAACAAAAGAGAGGATTACTGCTTTCTGGAATCTTGATCCTACTGTAAGATCATTCCAAGCAAACACCAAGGATTCTCAAAAAGTATCCTCCGGCTCAGTCACAATGTCAAGTAAGTATCCAAGTCTGTATATAATTAAATGTTTAAATGAAAATAGAACAATAATACTTATCTGTTGTTTTGGATTGGTAGGCGCTGGAAAATCTTCGAAGTCAGCCTCCCGCTTCAGTGTTAGTGATCTCAGCACTGTGGCTCCCCGGTCCGGAAAAAAGAAGTCTGCTGCTAGCCCAAGCACTCTAATCCCCAAGCCTGTCACCTCCAAGGGAGGAAAGAAGAGGAAGGCCACCGAAGCTGACAATCTTGAAGGCCTGCCCCTCATTCGCCACCAGTTTCAGGAATACTTTACCGATGTAAGGATCACTGACCCTGACTGATTATCCTGCCCACTTGAGGATAATGGATCCTGAACCCTACCTTCTCTTTTTGCAGAAATTCACCGAGATCGAAATGCTCTTCGATGCATATGTTGAAGAGGCTGAGCAGAAGCATTTGGAGTTCCAGAAAATCTTCCTGGCCAAGGATCAAACCATCTCCTCCCTTGAAAAAGACCTCGATCTGGAAAAGAAGCAGGTGGTCATGGCCCAGATAAATGCTGATCATGAGAAGCATGAGGTGCTGGAGGATGCTAAGATCCCTGCTGCCATCACCATGTATAAGATCTAGCTGCAAATGGCCAAGGAGGCTGAGGATCCTAACTTCGACAGGACCATTTGGGACCAGGAGGGCTGGAAGGCGAAGCTGGCTGAGCTAGACGATGAGGAGGAGGCTACCATGGTCTTGGCGATTGAGGCAAGTGGTAGCGGGAAGGATCAAGCTGGCGGTGCTGATGCTGGTGGTGATGCAGCCAAGGTGTGAGCTGCAGAAATGGGCGATGATGGATTTATCTAGACGCGGCCGGAGCCCATTTTTTAGGATTTCAAAGTTTTTTGGTTGTGATGTTTTAAACAATGCTGGGTTGTATTTGAACAATAGTTTTAGGATTATGGATCAAGGATCCTTGGACAATAGGTAGGATAATAGGTGGTGGAGGGATCCTCTGTTTTGGGGATGAAACCACTTGTTATCCTGCCATCTTTTATTTCCTGCACTTTTTAAGACCTGTTAACAATGGACACCCTTTGCCAACCCAAGTGGATGGGCCACGTTTTGCTGGTAGAAACTTGGGTTGGCAATTTTGACAACCTTTAAGGGTTAACTTTTGATAAATAAATACAAATTTAACCTTTTGGCTCATGATGTGTTGTTATTCTTGTGATTGCTTTGTTTTTCAACTGTTGTGATAAACTTTGTTTGAATTCATAAGTAAAGAAATAAAAGTTTAATAAATCATGTAAAAAAGTTTAGGATATGATCAAGGATCAAATATCCTATGTTAAATTCTAAAGAGTAGTATAGTTCAAGGATCATAAATCCTGTTGTCAAAGGATAAGGGTCACTTATATGAATGATGAATAAAATAAAAGTAATTAAGGATCATACCTGAGGATCCAAGTCAGGATCCTAAACCCATAACATTGATAATCAGAATAACCAAAAGACAAACCTTAATGGAAGGTTAGGATCAAGGATCCTTAGCTTTTTAACTTTAAAAACCTGAAATTAAACATAACTTGGGACTAAGCCAATATGAGAGAAGAGTTAGTAACTGGGGACAAGCCCAACAATCTGGGGACAAGCCCAATAAACTGGGGACAAGCCCAAAAAACTGGGGACAAGCCCAAAAAAAAATGGGGACAAGCCCAAAAAACTGGGGACAAGCCCAAAGGATCTTGTGTAAACTGGAGTATGGCCCTCACTGGAGACTATCCAAACTTAGTGACATGAAAATGCCAAAACCTTAGCTAACGTGAAAACGTTAGAAACCTTAGGAACGGATGTATGGTATGTCTACCATTATACGTAGGATCCCGGATACAGCCAGTACAATGAAATTGTCAGCCCCTAAAGCGGGTACTGGTCCCATTGCCATGAACTATACCAGGATCATCGTGCGCTACTGGCGATACTGGGGACAGGCCCAAATAACTGGGGTCAAGCCCAAATAACTGGGGTCAAGCCCAAATAACTGGGGTCAAGCCCAAGAAACTGAAGACTTCTGTGGATACTCAATCCTTTATTAAGGATACATGAACCTTCTGCAAAATTCAGAATCTAGTGAAAGGAGGATAAAGGATCCAGGATCCTTCTCCTTATATATAGGATAATTAAAGAATGAAATAGTTTGAGATTAGATCATTACCAAAATGAGGATCCTCTATCCTGTAAGGATCCTTCGAGGATATCGATCATGAAAATGGTTGAGGATCCTGGATCCTTACTACATGAAATATTTCTTCAGGTGGACAGCATTCCATGCTCTTGGTAGCAAATCACCTTCCATTGTTAGCAATCGATATGCCCCCTTTCCTGCTTCAGCTTCAATCAAATAGGGGCCTTCCCACTTTGGTGCCAACTTTCCATCAGCATGATTGGTGGTATTCTGAAATGCTTTCCTTAGCACCATATCACCAACTTGGAATTTCCTGATCCTGACATTCTTATTGTAGGCTCTAGCCATCCTTTGTTGATAACTAGCCATCCTTATCCTTGCCACATCCCTGAGCTCTTCTATAGTATCCAAGTCTTGAACCAAGTTTTCAGCATTTCCTTCAGGATCACGGATGCTTGTTCTTGCAGTAGGAACCACCATTTCTGTAGGGATCACTGATTCTGCCCCAAACACTAAAGAAAATGGAGTTTGACCAGTAGCATTCTTGGGAGTTGTCCTATCAGCCCATAATACATAAGGTAATTCTTCTGCCCATTTTCCTTTCTTGGATCCAAGCTTCTTCTTCAAATTGTTGATGATGATCTTGTTAGATGATTCTGCTTGACCATTAGCTTGTGGGTGGACTGGTGTTGATGTTATCATCTTAATCCCCCAGCTGTCACAAAAGTTAGTAGTTCTATTCCCAATAAATTGGGATCCATTATCACAAACAATTTCAGAAGGGATACCAAATCTAGTAATAATATTTCTTTTAATAAAGGATATCACTTCCCTTTCTCTGACTTGAGCAAAGGCTTCAGCCTCTATCCACCTGGAGAAGTAATCAGTCATAGCAAGCATGAACACTTTTCCACCAGGTGCCTTGGGAAGTTTACCAACTATATCCATTCCCCATCTCATAAATGGCCAGGAAGAGGATATAGGATGTAAGAGCTCTGCTGGTTGGTGAAGGATGTTACTATATCTCTGACAAGGATCACACTTTTTGGCATAATCCACAGCATCCTTCTTCATAGTAGGCCAATAGTATCCTGTCCTCAGGATCCTTGAGAATAATGCCCTACCCCCAGTGTGGTTTCCACAATCTCCTTCATGAAAATCCTTTAAGACTTCTTGGATTTCAGGATCCTCAATGCATCTTAGATATGGTCCTGCAAGAGATCGTTTATATAACATGTTATTCAATATTGTAAACTGGGATACCTTAATTTTGAAAGCGCTGGGGTTTTCTCCTGTAGGAATCTCTCCATGTTGGATATATCTCATGATTGGAAGGATCCATGATCCTGAATGAGATTGTGTATCATCACTAGGGATGATTGCAGAATCCTCTCCTATCTCCATAGCTACATGATCCTCAATAGCAGGGGTTAGGATATGGATAATAGGGATCTTGGTATCCTCTGGACTATTCAAGGATGATCCTAGATTGGCCAATGCATCAGCCTCTGCGTTCTCTTCTCTAGGTACATGTGTCAAACTAAAGGAAACAAAAGAGAGTGCCAATTCTGTGACTATCTCTAAATATTTTATTAGCTTTTCACCTTTAACAGCATAGGATCCATAAAAGTGATTAGTAATTAACAATGAATCTACATGTACCTCAAGATACCTGATCCTCATATGCTTGGCAATTTGCAAACCAGCTATCAAGGCTTCATATTCAGCCTCATTGTTAGTAGTTTGAAACTCACAAGCTATGGAGTGGGGTATTATGTCCCCCTGTGGCGATTTTTTGTGACAACCCGTGATTTACGGCTCTTAATTACGTGATTAACAAGTGATTAACGCGATAATAAATAGTGCTTACAACACTAATTAACTTAATTAGGCCTTTGGAGTGCCTGGGAACGTCTATCCGTCCTTACAGTGCGCGAACGGTGGTTTACAGAGAAACCGGCGAAACGTTAAACGGCAACGGATTGAAACCGTACAGGATACTGACAACGCCGACAAATATTAATTTTTTTTTTTTTTTTTTTTACGATATGTTTTAGCTTCGTAATTAAATTTTATTGACTACAGTCGAAACCGGATCGAAAAACGGAGAAGACGGCAACGATGCAATTTTTCGCGATTATTACCGTGACCGACGAACGGGCGCGCAAACAACAGCTACCGACCGTATTTTTGGGTATTTTAATTTTTGACGTTAAACGGAGTTCAGGATTTGACAACGGGTCTCGTAGAAACTACGGGCCACTTACACATGAGGTGGGCTTGTAGGCCCCGGGCCCAAGCCCAAAACACACAAGCCTAAACCTGCGCATATTATACTAGATCTGTTACTTGAAGATCTAAACAAGATCTCTCTAAATCTAGGAAATCCTATCAAATACTTGCAAATCAATACAAAATATTATAAAACCCCTGCAAAATCTTACAAAAGATTTGCACAATTAATAGAAATCTAGTTTCAGTGGACATACCAATTGACCTGAATGTAAATTGGATATTTGATAGTCAATGTCCCTTATTCACTCTATTAATACTGGCCTCTCTCCATCTCTTAATACACACTTCAAACAAACTCAAAGCAACCACAGACATAAGTCTGTGGTCTCTCCCTCTCGATAACATATACACAGACAAGGCCAAACACCCTCTCACAATTACCCTCTCACTCTCGATCAATGCATCTGATGTATGCATCAGAATACATTACACAAATCACACACACCCTCACATTTGCTCTCTCCCTCTCGGCGAACATCAGGCGGAACCGGGCGGAGCCAGTGGCGGAGCTCCGGCGAGGTGCGGCGGCGACCAGCAGAGAAGAGAGAGAGAGAGGCAGAGAGAGAACGGCGTGGAGAGAGAGAGTGTGTCGGATATGAGAAAGACGGGGCAGAGGTGACGGTCCGGCGGTCGGCATCTCGGACCAGAAGTCGGCATCTCGGACCTGCGGTCGGTATCAAGGTCCGGCGGTCTGTGACTTTATCCGACGAGTTATTCCGGTAAACACTTCTTATTTCTTTTATTTCTCGCAAATCTGAAGATGGTGATGATGATTTTGTTTATATGGCCACTGTTAGAGATGACGATTGGTAATAGTAGTTCAGTCACGGCTCAGGGCTACAAGTGAACAGCTCCGGTTCGACTTCGGTTCGCGGTCAGACGGCTCGGTATGGTTTGACTCGGTCAAACTGAGTCAACTCAGATCAACGGGGCAGACATGATGTTGTTCGGGTTCGGGTTTGTGGCTCGGTGCAACTCGGTCAGATTCAAGTGCGGGTCTCGGGTCAACTCGGTCAAACCGAGTCAACCTGGTCAACTCAGTCAACTGAGCTGGTCAACTCAGTTGACCCGGTCAACTCAGTCAACTGAGCTGGTCAACTCAGTTGACCCGGTCTACTCAGTCAAGCAGCTCGACGTGTCGACTCGAAGAAGTGGTAAAGATTTAACGAGATTATTTACGTTATATTATGGTTTTATTACGTGAAACGAGCTCTCGAAACCGACTGATTATAAGTTACATTCGTTATATATTTGACAAAGTTTGCATATAGTTGAATCTTGATTGAATATTGTTGAATTTTGATAAAATTACGACAACTTGGTTGTCCGGGGCGTCCAAAAATAGAGGAAACTCTGCCCGTTTTTCGAGAAAATCCGTAAACACGACACGTATTACAGTTTCAAAAACGACACTTAATGGAATTCGAGTCCATAATATTTCAAACCTTGATAATCCCAAACGCTTTTACAAATAAATATAATGTTATATTTATTTCGAACGTCGTTAACTCGTATACTTTTACAAAATAAATATAGTTATATATTTATTCTAAATGTCGTACAACGTGAAATCTTTTACAAAAATAAATATGGTTTATATTTATTTTCGAACATAACAACTCGACGATTTCTTTATAAAATAAATATAACTCTTCATATTTATTTTATACGCCTAGACGGCATATACGTATATTTTCGGCAAATATACACGAGACGCGATATATATAATACAAGTTATTATATACGAAATGCGATATATGATACGAGTTTGGTATATAATATTTTCATAGAAATACTCTTTTATACACGTACGACTACTCGAGACGGCTAACACACTTACGACGATATATTTATATTTTTATATAAATATTTATTCATTTTAAGTCTCTCGGAAACTAAGTCTCTTTTTCAAGACTTATTATTAAATGGCTAATGACACTAAACGAGACTTAACTCGTATAACTTAATCGTTTCTATTAAGTTAACAACTTATCGTTGAATCGTTCGATTAACGATTCGGTAGAGCTCGATGACACGTAGTTTAGATACTGCGTTTATTTAGAAACTTATTAGATATTCCGTGTTAGGAATATTGTAGAATGCACGCTAGCAAGTCAACTCTTGAAACGACATCACGAAGTCGTAAATTAGCTAGCTTTGCACAGGAATATTCAGGTGAGTTCATAACCCCACTTTTACGGCTCTACATTTTTATAAATGTTTTCGGGGTGGAAAGACATGCACGTTTTGGCAAAAGCAAACAAAGTTTTAGAACAAATACAAAACTCGTATTTCTAAATCATATTACGATGAGATTTCGAGGAACTCAAATGATTTACGAAAGGTTTATACTAAACATACCGGTTTTTTACAAAAACAAATGCTTGTTCGAAATGTGAATGATATTCGGCCAGGGTGACCGGGGATTGGGTTAGGGTAACCAGGAATCTGGTCAGGGGTGACCAGGAATTTATTTTATACACGGTATGATTAACGTAAGGAGGTTTTAGATCATGTGAATGGGTAGTTAGATTCCCCGAGGGACTCGAGCGGTAGATCTATCTGGGGTGTAGCGGAGCCCAGCTCTAGGCCAAACGGACCTCTCTGAGGCTAACCACAACGGACCTGGAGTGACTTGGTTGCCCAACGCAAAAATCAGCTAGGGTTGTGTCTTACTTACTTGCATTTCACAACATGCTAATGGCCTTGCAAACCATTGGTGATCACAAGTCCTCTTACACTGCTACATACCAGGAACTTTATACTTACGAAACATACTTGTTCATACAAATTAAATACCATGTTTTATACAAAAATTTAAGGCATAGGATTATGCGGGTCAAAGTCAGGGTGGGGCATTGATGATTATACGAACATTACAAAAACAGGTTTTATGAACATAACGTGTTACAAACACAACGTTTCCATATAACTTCGCAAGAAAATGGTTTTTAAATTCATTTTCTCAATACTACTTCAAAAACCGGTTATTCCAAAGATTTATTTCAAATTCTTTCATATACCAGAGATTTATTTCAAACCTTTCACAACTCAAAGGATTTATCTTAATCTTTATGAACAAACTATGAACTCGCTCACATTATGTTGATTTTTCTCGCATGTTCTTTCTCAGGTTACATTTCTAAGACAAGGCACGGTTGAATAGGAGAACCATTGGAGACTCGAGTACTTGGCGGGCGTTCAATTTCTAGAAGTCTTTGCTTATTTGCTTCCGCTGTGCAATGAAGATACCAGTCCAGTCACTGCCAATGCCTGATGATTTCGGGGTGTGACAGATTGGTATCAGAGCTATAGGTTACAGCGAATTAGGGTTCCTGTTGTGATACCTAGGCTCTAACCTCACTTTCCTCTGGGAACTTAGATTATTGAAACCTGAATACATACAGAACGCCTAGTACTCGAATATGGTCTCCAACCGTTGCCGAAAAGCAAACATTCAAAATTTTGTTTTCAAACATACGCTATTGTGGTGTTTTACACACGGTACACGGAACAATTACATACAGTACCAAACACTCTGAGAGTTTAGGAAACATGCATTTAAGACCTTCGGAAAAGGAAGTCAGTCTGAGAGGCTGGGAGGATAGTCTAGTGGGACTAGGAAGAGCAGTCTGAGAGGCTGGGAGGCTAGTGGGACTAGGAAGAGCAGTCTGAGAGGCTGGGAGGCTAGTGGGACTAGGAAGAGCAGTCTGAGAGGCTGGGAGGCTAGTGGGACTAGGAAGAGCAGTCTGGGAGGCTGGGAGACTAGTGGGACTAGGAAGAGCAGTCTGAGAGGCTGGGAGGCTAGTGGGACTAGGAGAATTACTTGATTGCTTATTGGTGACTAACATGTGCATTCGGCTATATGATTGATTATTTGTGCATGTGTTTATCAAAGGTCATCACGTAGGAACCGCGAATATTAACTCGGGCACACACTATATTCCATATTGCCTATAATATTTTAACTTCCCGAGCAGACAGCCTACGCATAACGAAACGCTAGTGCACATGAATGCATGGAACTCGATTTCTACGTCAGCGGATGTCGGGGTACATCACCTTCTACGCGACACACAGCGCTAGTGCACAAGTATACGTGCCAACTTAAGCTATACATCAACGGAGGTTGAAGTACGACACATACAACTATCGAGGCGAGGCCTCTTGAAAAGACACGATGGCGCAATTCAATGACGACGCTAGATTCCTGTCAGCAGAAGAACTAACGATCAGGAAACGACAACTTGTCACGCGATCCTGCAACGACACGAATCACGCCAGGGAGAATACGATTGTCTCCGCATCCCCCCCCTACCTAACTAACGACGAATACGCTATGTTCGACATTCCATGGTAATGTCACCTAACAATTGGTCGTCACACGAAACCCCAGGTAAAGTCCTCAAATTTCTTTTATTGAAATTTCGAATTTCACACTTACTGAGTAGACTTTTTCGTATCTCTACTCCTCTTAATGGTCATTGTATCACGATCATTTCTTTACAAGTTACATACATGGTTTTTCGTTGTGACCATGCCGAAAGTTTTTCTATCGATACACATATCTATTGTCGGATTGCGCTAAAACCAAGTTCAATTGTTTGAACTTGCTCATTACACTTATTTGATTCGAGACACCATATGATGTATTGGGAGCATCATATTCAAATCAATTTTTAACGAACACTTCATTCGTTCCGAGTCGTGGTAAACTTGTTTGGTATTCGACTCCATTAAATTGTTGATTCGACACCTTGTGGTGGTGTTTTCACTTATTTGAACCTTGCGCTTAAACTCGTTTACGTACCTTATGCACGGATTTAATTATTCATTTATTGATTCAGATTAAATCCGCTTTGAATTATCACAGTACAACAGTCTTAACACAATTGTGTGTTAAGACAATGGTACACAAATTCATTTCATATTCGGTGTACCTCATAACAGTTCTTTCAACATCGATCGAATGCTTCGGCGATATTCATTGCTTCTTCCTCTTCGATCGAAACAGTAATTCTTTGGTGTTCCATCTTCAATTGAAAATTCTTTGATGTTTGTTTGGAACGAACATTCATATTTACTTCATTGCGCTTTCAATTGACTTCAAAACACGGTGAATTTGTTTGATCACCGCTATTATTGAATTATTTAAGTCACTACGACACCTTGTGGTGTCAGTACAAACTTGTTGTTTGGGCTAATCATGATTGAGCATTTTATGCAAAACACAGGTGATACTTGTTCGATCACCTCTATTATTAAATTGTTTCATTCATTGCGACACCTTGTGGCGTCGGTATGACTTTTAGCTTGCGCTGATCACGATCGAACGTTTCATGCAAACTATTACATTTGAGATTGTTAATTCTAAGTTCATCCAGTGGATGTTGTTGCTTCTAGAACTCAGTTACTTATTGTGAACGTTCATATGAAATTCGATTGGTCGAAGGTCATGTTCATTGTTGGATCCTTGTTATCTTAGTCGCACTGGTGACTGTATCATTAAGTCTTGTTTCGATTACGCGGTCGTTCACTTTGTTATTATTCGGACTTACCTGCGAATAACACAATCCTGAGGGGATAACATAGTCTAAATTTCGAGGACGAAATTTCTGTAACAGGGGGAGAATGTGACAACCCGTGATTTACGGCTCTTAATTACGTGATTAACAAGTGATTAACGCGATAATAAATAGTGCTTACAACACTAATTAACTTAATTAGGCCTTTGGAGTGCCTGGGAACGTCTATCCGTCCTTACAGTGCGCGAACGGTGGTTTACAGAGAAACCGGCGAAACGTTAAACGGCAACGGATTGAAACCGTACAGGATACTGACAACGCCGACAAATATTAATTTTTTTTTTTTTTTTACGATATGTTTTAGCTTCGTAATTAAATTTTATTGACTACAGTCGAAACCGGATCGAAAAACGGAGAAGACGGCAACGATGCAATTTTTCGCGATTATTACCGTGACCGACGAACGGGCGCGCAAACAACAGCTACCGACCGTATTTTTGGGTATTTTAATTTTTGACGTTAAACGGAGTTCAGGATTTGACAACGGGTCTCGTAGAAACTACGGGCCACTTACACATGAGGTGGGCTTGTAGGCCCCGGGCCCAAGCCCAAAACACACAAGCCTAAACCTGCGCATATTATACTAGATCTGTTACTTGAAGATCTAAACAAGATCTCTCTAAATCTAGGAAATCCTATCAAATACTTGCAAATCAATACAAAATATTATAAAACCCCTGCAAAATCTTACAAAAGATTTGCACAATTAATAGAAATCTAGTTTCAGTGGACATACCAATTGACCTGAATGTAAATTGGATATTTGATAGTCAATGTCCCTTATTCACTCTATTAATACTGGCCTCTCTCCATCTCTTAATACACACTTCAAACAAACTCAAAGCAACCACAGACATAAGTCTGTGGTCTCTCCCTCTCGATAACATATACACAGACAAGGCCAAACACCCTCTCACAATTACCCTCTCACTCTCGATCAATGCATCTGATGTATGCATCAGAATACATTACACAAATCACACACACCCTCACATTTGCTCTCTCCCTCTCGGCGAACATCAGGCGGAACCGGGCGGAGCCAGTGGCGGAGCTCCGGCGAGGTGCGGCGGCGACCAGCAGAGAAGAGAGAGAGAGAGGCAGAGAGAGAACGGCGTGGAGAGAGAGAGTGTGTCGGATATGAGAAAGACGGGGCAGAGGTGACGGTCCGGCGGTCGGCATCTCGGACCAGAAGTCGGCATCTCGGACCTGCGGTCGGTATCAAGGTCCGGCGGTCTGTGACTTTATCCGACGAGTTATTCCGGTAAACACTTCTTATTTCTTTTATTTCTCGCAAATCTGAAGATGGTGATGATGATTTTGTTTATATGGCCACTGTTAGAGATGACGATTGGTAATAGTAGTTCAGTCACGGCTCAGGGCTACAAGTGAACAGCTCCGGTTCGACTTCGGTTCGCGGTCAGACGGCTCGGTATGGTTTGACTCGGTCAAACTGAGTCAACTCAGATCAACGGGGCAGACATGATGTTGTTCGGGTTCGGGTTTGTGGCTCGGTGCAACTCGGTCAGATTCAAGTGCGGGTCTCGGGTCAACTCGGTCAAACCGAGTCAACCTGGTCAACTCAGTCAACTGAGCTGGTCAACTCAGTTGACCCGGTCAACTCAGTCAACTGAGCTGGTCAACTCAGTTGACCCGGTCTACTCAGTCAAGCAGCTCGACGTGTCGACTCGAAGAAGTGGTAAAGATTTAACGAGATTATTTACGTTATATTATGGTTTTATTACGTGAAACGAGCTCTCGAAACCGACTGATTATAAGTTACATTCGTTATATATTTGACAAAGTTTGCATATAGTTGAATCTTGATTGAATATTGTTGAATTTTGATAAAATTACGACAACTTGGTTGTCCGGGGCGTCCAAAAATAGAGGAAACTCTGCCCGTTTTTCGAGAAAATCCGTAAACACGACACGTATTACAGTTTCAAAAACGACACTTAATGGAATTCGAGTCCATAATATTTCAAACCTTGATAATCCCAAACGCTTTTACAAATAAATATAATGTTATATTTATTTCGAACGTCGTTAACTCGTATACTTTTACAAAATAAATATAGTTATATATTTATTCTAAATGTCGTACAACGTGAAATCTTTTACAAAAATAAATATGGTTTATATTTATTTTCGAACATAACAACTCGACGATTTCTTTATAAAATAAATATAACTCTTCATATTTATTTTATACGCCTAGACGGCATATACGTATATTTTCGGCAAATATACACGAGACGCGATATATATAATACAAGTTATTATATACGAAATGCGATATATGATACGAGTTTGGTATATAATATTTTCATAGAAATACTCTTTTATACACGTACGACTACTCGAGACGGCTAACACACTTACGACGATATATTTATATTTTTATATAAATATTTATTCATTTTAAGTCTCTCGGAAACTAAGTCTCTTTTTCAAGACTTATTAAATGGCTAATGACACTAAACGAGACTTAACTCGTATAACTTAATCGTTTCTATTAAGTTAACAACTTATCGTTGAATCGTTCGATTAACGATTCGGTAGAGCTCGATGACACGTAGTTTAGATACTGCGTTTATTTAGAAACTTATTAGATATTCCGTGTTAGGAATATTGTAGAATGCACGCTAGCAAGTCAACTCTTGGAAACGACATCACGAAGTCGTAAATTAGCTAGCTTTGCACAGGAATATTCAGGTGAGTTCATAACCCCACTTTTTACGGCTCTACATTTTTATAAATGTTTTCGGGGTGGAAAGACATGCACGTTTTGCAAAAGCAAACAAAGTTTAGAACAAATACAAAACTCGTATTTCTAAATCATATTACGATGAGATTTCGAGGAACTCAAATGATTTACGAAAGGTTTATACTAAACATACCGGTTTTTACAAAAACAAATGCTTGTTCGAAATGTGAATGATATTCGGCCAGGGTGACCGGGGATTGGGTTAGGGTAACCAGGAATCTGGTCAGGGTGACCAGGAATTTATTTTATACACGGTATGATTAACGTAAGGAGGTTTTAGATCATGTGAATGGGTAGTTAGAACCCCGAGGGACTCGAGCGGTAGATCTATCTGGGTGTAGCGAGCCCAGCTCTAGGCCAAACGGACCTCTCTGAGGCTAACCACAACGGACCTGGAGTGACTTGGTTGCCCAACGCAAAAATCAGCTAGGGTTGTGTCTTACTTACTTGCATTTCACAACATGCTAATGGCCTTGCAAACCATTGGTGATCACAAGTCCTCTTACACTGCTACATACCAGGAACTTTATACTTACGAAACATACTTGTTCATACAAATTAAATACCATGTTTTATACAAAAATTTAAGGCATAGGATTATGCGGGTCAAAGTCAGGGTGGGCATTGATGATTATACGAACATTACAAAAACATGGTTTTATGAACATAACGTGTTACAAACACAACGTTTCCATATAACTTCGCAAGAAAATGGTTTTTAAATTCATTTTCTCAATACTACTTCAAAAACCGGTTATTCCAAAGATTTATTTCAAATCTTTCATAATACCAGAGATTTATTTCAAACCTTTCACAACTCAAAGGATTTATCTTAAATCTTTTATGAACAAACTATGAACTCGCTCAACATTATGTTGATTTTTCTCGCATGTTCTTTCTCAGGTTACATTTCTAAGACAAGGCACGGTTGGAATAGGAGAACCATTGGAGACTCGAGTACTTGGCGGGCGTTCAATTTTCTAGAAGTCTTTGCTTATTTGCTTCCGCTGTGCAATGAAGATACCAGTCCAGTCACGCCAATGCTCTGATGATTTCGGGGTGTGACAATTTTAGTAGTATTCCAAGCCCAGTTCCTTTGACATTAGAAGCTCCATCAGTGAAGAGTATCCAAGGATCCTTAGTTTCTTCAAGATGTTGGACTTCTAACTCAGCTTCCTTTTGCAAGTCACTACTGAAATCTGCCACAAAGTCAGCTAAGGCTTGGGATTTAAAGGCAGTTCTAGGCTCATATCTTATATCATAAGCACTGAGCTTCACTGCCCACTTAGCCATCCTTCCTGACATTTCAGGTTTCCTGAGAACCTTCTTAATTGGAAAGTTAGTCTTAACAATAATGGTATGAGTTTCAAAATAATGTCTTAACTTAGTAGATGCCATAATTAAAGCAAGAATAAGTTTCTCTAAATGTGAATACCTGGATTCAGCATCAAGCAAACTCTTGCTTACATAATAAACAGGATGTTGTGTACCTTCGTGATCCTTAACAAGGACAGCACTTACTGCTTTAGAGGATACCGCGAGGTATAAGGATAATACATCCCCTTTTTCTGGTTTCATCAAGGCAGTAGCTGAGGATAGGTAATCCTTAAGAGCTTTGAGAGCATTTTCATGCTTTTCAGTCCAGTCAAATTTCT